>JAHZMT010003941.1:0-86042 GCA_027743785.1 Sinhomidia bicolor
CAGCTTATGACTACATCCGGGAAACACGACATGCGATTAAGATCTGATGAGACGAAAGATTATTTGACAATCAATGATGATGGAGAAAAAATAAAAGCACCTAAAAACGTATTTACGTGGTACGTAGCTCACCTGAATTCAGTAGAGACTATATAACCAAAAGTTATGACAGTAACATGTGATTTTTTTCACCTTTACAAATTTTATCTTTCATTTTTCACTTTAAATTTTCTATTGCATCATCATCATGTCACAAACAACATGATTTACATGTTGCCATAAAATGTTCCTCAATTTCCACTTTGATATTCTTATGAAATTACTGAACATGTGCAAGCAAGTCAAATGAAGGAGAACAAAATCATTCATTCATAGGATCTTTTCATAGCACCATGTAATAAATAACCAGTGCAGTGTACTAAACATCATCCTTGCATATCATTGCATACAACAGTAACTAAAAGAGAAAGACGCCATCATGCACAAAGTAATGCATACAAGAGGCCAAAAATTAAGCATAAACATCAACTATCAACACAACATGCTAATATTACATGGGAGAAGTAAAAGAAAAATTGGTTAATATGTTATCGGACAAGCCAAGCTGCAATGATGATGATGATGTTTGCAAAAAGTATTAAATTCTATTCATATTCACATAAAATATGCAATGCAACCAAACTCCAAACGCCGCCATCCATCCAGCCAATAATATCTTTTTACATCTTCAGCACTACCACCAACAACAACATCAAGCACCAAACAACGTTTTTTGGCTTGTTATGTAGTGCAAACTACGCAGTAATAATAATTAGAGATAGAGATACGGAGGTGTCCTCCTCATCATCTATCTTTGTTCTGTTTGGCTTTGTTGCTTTATGGACAAAATATTATCATCCTTGCTATCATCCACTGATCCACCATAATAAACGTATTAAGTATAAACTGCGAGACAGGGACAAACAAAGCACAAGAGAAAACATTATGTTTAGTTAAAATACTGCATGATATTATGATGAAATGAAGCCATTTATTCATTCCATCGTGAAAGTCATGTGGCAGAGACGCACGCTGAAACAGCGTCCCTCTCCTCTCATTTTCAAAAAGACGACGAGGGAGTTTAGTAAATAAGCTTATTTTGCTCAACACACATCTAATAAAATACAATATTACTTACTACAAGATAGTTTTAATGTACATAACAAGCAAGCCAATTGGATAACATCGAACCTTATCATCGTCATACTACCACTTTAAATGTATGGAATGTGGATTTATTTTTCTGCTCTTGTACATTTGCCTCTTGTAGTAGTCAAGTAAAAGCTCCTTTTCTATTCTATCAGCAGCAGCAAGCAAGCCGCCGTTGTTGTTGCCATCAGAGTAAACGCTGTTAATTCCATTCTCCGTACAAGGCTGATGCTCTTCTCTCTCTCTCTCTATTCTGTGTACATTCTCATTTCTCTCTTCTGCTGCTGCTGGCTTTATTCTTTTTACTTGGTTTTCGTTTGTGCATTAAAGTAAAGTGTGTGTGGGCTTCAGCAATAGCATACACTTTTGACTATGCTCATGATGATGATGACGATGGCTCTTCTTGTTGTAGCTGCAAGAGTTGTTGTTGTGCCCAAAAAGTTGAACTGTCACCATTCATCTGTACTTACATGATATATACATAATATCAAGTTTCCAACCAAATACGCTTATAGTATACCTTTTTACTGTATCACGTAAGTTGGTAAAAAAAGTAAACCTAAAAGGCCTGTGTTCTGTTTCTGCCTGCTGCTGCTGCATACCTTCTCTCCTATCATCAATATCATCATCATCCCCATCGCCATCAAAGCAGAGTTCCCTTCTTTTCTTCAATATAATAATATCCTTCTCTTATCCCAATGGTCTCTCCGCTTGCTATATGACAAACAAGTAATAGGTAAGCAAGTAAGGCAGCGTTCATCAACTCTTGTAAGAGAGAGGGAAACGAAACCAAGCAGCTTTTTCTAAAATGCCTAACAAACACCGTGATGACGAGTGCAGTAATAAAAGCACACGTACATCCATTTAGTCATAGAGAATTACAGTTGAGCTGAGAATTGACAACAAAGACCCAATATGCAAAGGAAAAATATTTTGTTTTCAAGCTCAGTATTCATACATTAGTACTTGACCCTTGAAATCCAATTGAAGAGCGTATTTCATGTTGAGTTTGGCAATGCAGATATTTTATGATTAGCAAATTTTGGGCGTAATTTTGAAAATCATGGAATCTTGGTGGTTTCTTCCTGTTGCCAGAAAATGGACAAAAACGCGCACCTCTGTGCCTTTACTTTACACAGCAACACAACTACAACAACTCAAGTAATTCTACGGCACCACTACACCAAAAGCATCTAGTTCTATCAACGGACAAAAACGCAGGCAAGCAAAGCAGTAAGTAAGTAAGAAGAGAGAAAAAGAAGGGAGAAGCAAGCTAGCAAAGCATCAGCAACTTTTATAGATATTAAAAAAGTTTCCACTTTCATTATTATAAAACTACATATGTATGTATGCAAGCAGCATCGACCATTGCCATTTATTTAAGCAACAGCAGCACTAAAACTACACTTTGCAGTGGTAGAGTGAGGGAGCCGATTTAACGAGAGAGAAAATGAAGACAGTGAGAAACATGCCTTTGGTATTATGTTTTGCGAATTAGCAATAACTGAAATTAGATAAAACGCTCGAATTTAACTGTATTTCATAAAGATGGGGCATTGTATGACAAAAGCCTTCCAATCCATTTTTAGGTTTTGCTAGCATGAAAGTTAGGATATAAGCTTGGAGTGTTTTGCTACGTTTAGTTGTAAATTGCTTGCAAATTCCAACGAGTCAATTAGTCAATGTTTAACATAAAACTATGCTATGCCATATGCCAGTAAAACGTTTTAAAGACTCATTGTCAAAATCACTATGTATGGTTCTACGAATGCAAATTGTAAGAAATTAAATACAACTCTGATTGTCATTTCAATTACTTTTAAGAAATATTCGAAATTAAACCATTATTAAATAAATCGCCATTATATTTCTCCAATATTACTCAAAAGTCAAAAATCATAAGAAAATAAAAATGCATTTTAATTTTGATTTCAGCAATCTCAGATCAGCAGATTGCAGCCTCGCATATAAAACGTAACAAACTTTTTCGGTAGTAAAGTCCCTTTTGGACAAAGTTCCGTTGCAAAAGGCACAGACATGTAGCAGTACAACTATACATGCGACCTAATAAGTTTCCGCTCTCAAGCAACCCATTACAGCAACTTGAGAAGAGAGCAAAGCAGCACTAGCACTAAAAGCAAGGCACAAAAGGTTTTCTGTTCGTTAGGTAGTTAAAAAGGACGTATTATTCATATACGCGTAAATATGTATGTATGTATGTTCTATATAGGGAATATAATTTTGCCTTTGCTGCTTTACATCATTCGCTATGGCCAGTTTAAAATGGAGATTGGATACGAAGAAGGCTGTCTGCTTTTTGTGTGTGCTGTTTTACGTGTGTGCAGCAAAAGCAAAGCCAACACACTGTAATGCCGTATGCCTACATGTTGTTGTTGTAATGGTAAATGATGGTGGTGGTGGTGGTGGCAAGTGAAGCCAAAGTGAAGCTTCTTTTTCCTCTCGCTCGGCTCTCCTTCAAACTAAAGGGAATAAACGGTAAAGCAGCCAAAGCTTGAGAACCAGTGCATTTTGCCTTGCCTTTGCGTTTGCATTGCTGCACAGCACAGCTCTACCATCGTTTCTCTTTAGCAAATTCTCGCTGAGAGATTCTCTCAAGTTAAGATTGTTCCATCTAGAAAAACAACAACCCTTTTGCGCTCCTTTTACTACTTGTCCATTTACCAGAGTATAGTAGTGCGTGAACGATAACATAGGAATAGAACCTCCATCTAAAATACAAAAGGTATGAATTTTACTGACGCTATGTGGTTTTTCAAAATTTTTTCGAGCCTGAACGACTTTTGTCGCATGTTTTTTGGGAAATTGGTGCATATTCCGGGTGGGAATCGGCTAATGTGTGAGTTTTGGGTTAATATGTGATTTTCATGCTTTTTTTCAGTGAGTAACTCAAGTGAGTAAATAGAAAGGTCAACATGCCGAGAAATAAGGTTCCGGGCAAGCCAAGGGGGAGGATGACGGCATATGCATATTTTGTCCAGGCATGTCGGGAGGAGTTGAAGAAACGCCACCCTGATCAGGCCGTTGCCTTTACTGAATTCTCCAGGAGCTGTGCTCAGAGATGGAAGGTGGGAGGAAATAATTTGATTTGTTGCATTGTATTATTTTGGTAATTTCTTGGCTATATGAGTTTTGGGGTGAACTTCTGAATGAAGTCGCCCTAAAAATACGGGGAGTTAGGCTAAGTTTTACTGTGTGAAAAGATATTCAGGAGTTATGTTTACACTTTATAGGCAATGTCTGCCCAAGAGAAGGCGCCCTTCCAGAACCAAGCTGAGGTAGACAAGCAGCGTTTTAACGCCGAAATGAGGACCTACGTACCTCAAGACTCTGGCAGGAAACGAGGTGGCAAGAGGAAGCGCACCAAGGACCCCAATGCACCAAAGCGGTCATTGTCCGCCTTTTTCTGGTTCTGTAACGACGAACGGCCCAAAATCAGGGGTATGAATCCCGAGTATACCGTCGGTGACGTTGCCAAAGAATTGGGACGTATGTGGGCTCAGGTTGACCCACAGACAAGAGAACGGTACAACCTTATGGCTGAAAGAGATAAGCAGCGCTATCAGAGGGTAAGCAAATTTCGAGAACATTATTGTTAAGTTTCAGAATTGGGGACAACGTTTTGGCCAGTTTATAATGTAATCACTGGTTTTTTTCCACAGGAAATGGAAGGATACAAGAACAACAAAAAGACAAATAGAGGTGGTGGTATGCAGCAGCAGCAGTATGAAGCAGAGGAATCTGAAGAAGAATCTGATGAAGAGGATGACGAGTAAATTACAGAATTTTTCCCATTCCCAATTTTCTTACCCACCCCTCCCTCTCGAAAGCTAAAAAAGGCCATGCATTTTTTTCTTATCATTATTTTCTCGTATTTTTGTTGTTTTTTGAGTTTTTAGGAAATTTAGGTCACTCTAGAATACCTATATATTAACCACTTTGTAATCGTTGTACTATTAAGACTAGTTATTAGGAGCGTATAACTGCTAATGTTTCATCTTTAAGTTTTTCTGATTATTTACGTATAATCATTAATTCCATTACTTGAATTGAAATAATCGATAGTGATAGATTTTTGCTAATTTTCAATTTTGTAGTTAATTAGTTGACGGTGATGATTAAGGTGAAGGTACGATTAAGCATCCTCTAAGAATGTATATAATATTTTAGGTAAGAGAATATTCTAATTAAACAAAAATATTTACAAAATACATATAATCACTCCGAGTACTCTCCACACTGCAGTTGATTTACAAAGTTAGAGAATGGATGTATTTTTAAACTCAATTTCTGCCAGTTTTGTTTTTAGTAGACGGTTACCTTTCATGAAAGTTCATATTTTCATGGTCTGATGTAATGATGATAAAAGTTAACATTATCTTCCACGCAATGTGTCTAGTGAGTACGATGGGTACATGTAAGTGTTTAGACGTAGTCTAATTTCTTATTTTTGTCAACTGCACATTACTACTATGTTTTCTAGTAACTATTTGCAAAAAAACTTAGTTTCATCAAAACCCAAAGTGACATTAAGTAGCTTTACTTCCTCGAGATAACACATGTCAGTAATAAGGGACCTTTGTTGGTAATGATAATTGAGTATTTAGTGAGTTGTAAAATGTAATAATAATAATAACGGCTATTTTGACAAGTATTAGGACGATACCTCGATAATTAACTCTCACTTTGTTCTTATAAAATTTTTCAAAGAGAAAAAATAATGTGACACGAGCGAAAAAAAATCTACAAATCTATTATATAAACCCTTTGCATGTGTTATTACGTGTACATAGTGTAAATGTGCCTGACTCAAGTCGTTCGTGTATTTTAAGAGGGACTGAGCGGTATAAGATCTCAAAAAATGTGTTTGACAAGAAAAAATCAATAAAAAAATGATTAAAACAATAATTATTGTTTACATTTCTGAACATTTTATTTGAATACAAATTTCACAAAATTCTGAACCATCCTTCAGTTAAGTAGAAAACACTGCACTGTCGAGTAGCATAACTGAAACGATTTGTGGGAATTAGTGTCTCTTTTGAGCTCTACTAAAAGCTGCACTTTCAACTTTTACAATGCACTATTTGACACATTAGGTTGGCAAGTTATTCCCTTTTACCACCCAGCCCATGTAGGTATTTAGCTTAGAAATTCACTGACACTGATGTTCATTTTTAAACGAATTCTCCCATGGAAGTTAAAAGCAGGATCACTTTTTTCTCTAAAATTGGTATTTCATGTTAATATTACATAAACATGATGTGACCACAAACGTTTGTAAGTTTATTGTCCATAAACAGATATGTGTATCAGATTTTATCGAAATAATCCAAATCAAAAGTTAGAAATTTTGGCTTAAGAGTTTTGAGTTCGAGTTTACTAACTCACTTCTCTGGTTTTAAATTTTCAAACAACTGACGACAAGATCTGACACGAAACAGTCCATTTCGTTTATTTCTACGCATGAAGAATGTAGTTGGTAATCCAGTAATCCAGCAATTAGATTTCCTTGATGATTTTAAGTGTCTACGAGTGTAAATATGTTTTGCCCATGTGCTCTTGTTCTTGCCTGGTTCATTCCCTTTCTGTTGAGAAATTAACATTTGAAAATTTTAAAAAAACTACACAAGTTAGCATATTGAGGACGATGAATATTGGATAACAAGATATACATAAACAAAGACAGTAGACATTTAACCATCCCATAGTCTTACATTACCTTCGTCATTTTATGACATGCGTACCGGTATAATAGTTTCCATAAATTGTAAAATAAAGTAAATTTGTAAGTTTACTTTGTCATCAAATTCGAGTAAGATTTATCTAGCAACATTAAACATTTCACACTTCTTCATCTTCATCGTCTTCATCAAAGTCATCATAGTTTTCTGGATCCTCTAGCGATGTTTTCTGAGCCCTACAATATAATTTTTATATACAAGTTAGTAGTACTCAACAATGTTTTTAAATATTTCATTAAACAAATTAAACTAGACTTACTCGAAATAGGGTAAATTTAGTTTATTTTTGGACTCCCTTTCATCTTCCTCTAGTGTAAGCTTAAAAGTTGTTAAATTTTTCAAAGCTTCCGAACTGTTGTTCCCCTCTTTGTCAGAAACTTCATGAAGCAGTTCTTCCTTAATTTCATCAGCAGTAACTTGAAACACAGATTTCTAAACGAATATAATAATGACCGCGGAAGTTTTAAAGATTATTATGAAAATATCGTCGATTGCACAAAGTCTTAATTTTTATAAGGATTAGCATTTTACTACTTGCATCATGAGTGATTCTTCTATCTGTTCGGATTTTTAACAAGTCGCACACAAATTTACTGTTGCTATTACTTGCTGACTCACAGCTTTCCGGATGCAACTGCAAAAACGCTATATCAGAACTGATATCATAAATCATTCCAATTTCCTCCTTGTTTAAGCTCTCCTTGTAGAAAAATAAGAACATTTTTCTAAACTGTGTACTAATCAGCCGCATAAACTGTAATTGGCGTCTTGTGTCCCGAGAACCGCAAACGATGGAAAACATGGAGTAATCATCCAATATCATTATATGACTTTTTCCAGGTTTTGAAATGACGACTTTCATTATTTCTTCGTATAGACTTTCTAAAACAGAAAAAAATTTAAAAACTTTAATTTATTACACAAAAAAATAACAAAATGTATGTATTCTATTATACAAAAACAAATTTTCTTGCTTGCTTACCTATGCTATCACAAGGATGCCTCAAAAAGTCATAAACAGTTATATCACTATTATTACGTTGAGACGGAAGAAGAAAATTTGTGACATCATGACAAAACAGTATCAAATGAGTATGTCCCTTGTTTCCCTCAGAGAGTTCTAAACAATTGGAAACGGTCTCCTGAATACATCTCTCAATAATTAAAGACGGTCCAGTATCATCTGCGTTTTCATTCCATTATAAATAAGCATTAAAATACATTCATGAAAATAATAAGAACAAAGTCAAGTTATCATTAAAAGTAACTTCAAACTTTGACACAAAACAGTACGATTAAAACAATTTAAAATTTAAAAAATTACACCATGCTGAATGTATTGTAAATGTAGGTTTATTTCATATGTACCTTTATTGTACATACCTACATTACATACAGCGAACATATCACTACACAGACACCACCGCCATACTACAATGTTAGAGACAATGTTTCCCACAATTAATTATTTTATATTTTAAAATCCTTACATCCAACAACGGAGATCCTTGGATTATCAGAAAGTTTTGCTGAAAGCACGTGGTGCAGTCCTTCAGGCATATTTTCTACTAATTAAGTTTACTTTTCAGTTTAAAAAAATAATAAATTTCCACTTAAATTTCTTCGCAGCTTATTCCCTGGCCAGCTGACTGATAGATGGCTAACTATGAACTTATTCAATACAGCAAATCAAATGACACGACACGACGACTTACTTACTGCAATAAAAACAAATGCAATGTCGAAAGATGAAAGAACACTAGCACTAGACACTCATACAAGTTTTCATACAATTTGCTTTCCAAAAAATGCATAGGCAGAAAGAGCTTGATTACACGCATACCAAAACGTTCATCGGGGAAACATAAGAAAGCGAAGCGCAATGAGCTTTCTGGTTGGTTTCTAGCGCAAGGCCAAATTTTCTGGTAAATGCAAGTTGAGAGTACACGCCGGGGTACTACAGTACAGCAGCACTAGCACACTACCGCACTATTGAAGATTGTATTGTGCTACTCAACAACTCTTGTTGTACAACAGCTCAGTTGATAAATCCCATTTGGCATCTGCTCAGCGTAAGTTTGTTCTCTTAAATATTTTTAACTTTGGTGTAAATTTAGAAGGTCAATTATCGGTAAAAATTAAAATATAAGCTTGTCAGAGTAGTCAGAGGTGTTACAATTATTTTTTTAAAAAATATTTGCAAGTTTTCTTGGTAGTTTTAACGTTGAACGAGACATTTTAAATTTTAGTAGTACTAACTAGGCAGAGGTGTAGCACAGTTTATAGCTACTTGACTACTTTCTTACTAGGAGATGTCACTGATAATGTTTTATTATGTTATCTTCTTTACAGGAGTTTTCACTCTTTGCTCTTAATCGAAAACCTGCACCAAGATGTCGGGAGGACTAGAAGTTTTGCAAATCCGAGAGGATGATGTTACAAAGATGCTGGCCGCTACCACCCATATCGGGTCGGAGAACGCGGACTTTCAAATGTCCCAGTACGTTTTCAAGCGTCGTACTGATGGTAAGTCTAATTGGTTAATTAAACGTTTTTTTGTGTTTGCAAGTATTAAAGTGTGATGAATATTTTAGACAAGCATATATCTGAATAGTAATGTACGACAATTTCTTCTGATTCTTTACTTGAAAAAATTTTCTTTTGCTTTACCAGGTAAAAGTGTGGTGAAATTGAGTTGTTGTTTATCTTTTGTTTTAAAGGTGTCCACATAATCAATTTGCGAAGGACATGGGAGAAGATTCTGATTGCAGCACGAGCTATCGTGGCAATTGAAAGGCCATCTGATGTCTATGTTATTAGCTCCAGGTCATACGGTCAGAGGGCCGTGCTTAAATTTGCTTCTTACACCGGAGCCACTGCTATTGCTGGACGTTTCACCCCTGGTGCTTTCACCAATCAGATTCAGGTATTATTAGTTATTATGATTACAATGTCTTATTCTTACTGATTGAAGGATGAGCCATCGTATTATTATACGTAGCGTGAAGCATAGCTAATGATTTTCGCAATCGCTTTACCGGATGCTGATAATCAAGATTTTTTTGAGAAAATTTGAAAACTGCTCGTCGCGCCATTGTTAATTTTGTTTTATAATTGACAACATATTTTCTACTTTATAGGCTGCCTTCCGTGAACCACGTCTTTTGGTTGTCACTGATCCACGAGCTGATCATCAGCCCATTACTGAGGCTTCATACGTGAACATCCCAGTCATTGCTTTCTGCAATACTGATTCTCCACTTAAATTTGTTGACATTTCCATCCCATGCAACAACAAGTCTCCCCATTCAATTGGACTTATGTGGTGGATGCTTGCCCGTGAGGTTCTTCGTCTGAGGGGAACTATCCCAAGGGACCGTTGGGGAGTCATGGTTGACTTGTTCTTCTACCGTGATCCAGAAGAAGCCGAGAAGGAAGAGCAAGCTGCAAAGGAGGCAGCCATCGCAGGAAAGGCTTTGGAAGCTGACCAGTCCATCACAGCCCCTGTCATCTCTTCTGAGAACTGGCCAGTTGAACCAACAACTGTTGCAGAGGTTGATCCAGCTGTGGTCCCTGCAGCTCCTACTTTCGCTACAGCTGCCCCTGTCACTGAAGATTGGAGTGCGGAAGCCGAGAGCTGGGCTGCAGACACCAACGAATGGGGTGGCTCCAACAACTGGAGTTAAACGCAGAAATGTAATCAAAATTGATTGTGGGCACTTTCATCTACTCAACAGCATTATGATGTAATTCCATTTTTCATATACTGTTCATTGACCCACAAATGATTTCATTTTGGAAGAATAAAAAATCAAAAAAATACGTGCCAATTCTCGAATTTATTTCGCATTAAACTTTGAGTCATATATACGTCACATTTTTTACTTTTGCATTTCTATGTAAATTGATGAACTGTTATGCTTAATCGCAACCTGGGACTAACTGCATAAAGTTACATTTGCTTATTGAAGGATCAAAGTATAGTCCCGATGCACATTCCAGTAAAACGCTAGCACCACATGCACAGGCTGTGTAGTATCGACAATCGCCGCCAGGGAGGGGGTGAAAAGATACGTCATTGTCGTGGCATTCATTAGGGGGTGTGGATCCTCCGCCTGGAGTTGTGGATGTAGTTGGATCTGTGGGTGCCGTTGTAACTGCAGGATTGCATCCGGTCGAAGGTTCACTGTTAATTTTAATGTATCAAATTATTATTGACAGTCATGCCGTTACGATTTTTGGGGTGGTTTTTTGATTATCAAATAGGTTATTACCATGTAGAAACTCTTTGCATCATACTGTGTACAGCTTTCATTTGTGCTCCGTCTTTGTTCACTGTAAAAGATTAATAGAAATCTTTGATTTGTTTTAGAAATAAGGTTTGTAAATATTGTAAAATAAAATCGTACAGAAATTGGCGTTCAGATAACCCCACCAATCCCAGCATGCATTTGGATTGCCTTGAAGAATGTTTGGGGCTGCTTGTGGAAACAAAACGATAATGTCATTGGCTTCAGCAACTTCTAGATAGCCCGTTTTCGTTGCATAAATGTCATTGAGATTAGTCCTATACACAAATTAAAGTTTACCCATTCTGATGCACAGCAACATCCACATATCGTATAACGTAGTTGTAGTGGTAGGTTATCATACTTACTTGCTTTGCTGACATCCATGGAAAGAAATATGCAATTTGCATGTCTTGCTTCTGTCCTGGCAGCCAGAAGGAACATAAATGTAACCTGACGGGTCCATACTGTTTAAAGTTGTCGCACCAAAAGCGGTTTGATCAAACTCAATCAACTGTCCAGCTAAATGATTTGAGTAGTTAAGTGAAGAGGATGGCGAGACTAAAGATCCTCCCAAAATGTGGTTAAGAGCAATGTATGCTCCATGATAATCGCAATTGTTAATAAAATGGGTTGCTGAAGAGGTTGTTCCGCAGGCTCCTCCATAAAAGTCGGTTGGCTACAAAAAGTCGAAAAGACAATAATTTACTCTCTGAAACTAATGATCCAATAAAAAAACATGATCTTACAAAGCCATGAGCTGCAGCAACGGTATATTCTGTTTCTACGATTGCCCCAAACTCTTCATAAAGAGTTTCCAACTTTTGTCCAGCAGCTGAAAAAGTATGTAAGTTAAAAAGTTTTATACCTATAGGTATAATATCGACTGAAATATATGACCATGTATTATACTGTCATTCCTTTAAGGAATCAACGTTTGTACCTGGGTTAACCGTTGTATCACGAGTTCCATGAAAAACAAAAATCTTCTTTCCCGAAAGGTTGCTGCTGCTGTCAATTTTGCTGGCACTTTCCAAATCTCGAATTTCCTTTGCCAAGTTTGCAACGATGATGGTAGTGGGACTGTACATGCAAAGGTTTGCTGACGTTAGCCCACCCTTGGCGCAAGCGAAGGGAACTGAAAATTAGGTTGAGAAAATACACATGTATGCGTATATCATTTTAAATAGTTGACTTCCTTTAACTTAATTGAAAATTTAATCAATCAA
The DNA here is from genome assembly GCA_027743785.1 of Sinhomidia bicolor. Taxonomy (NCBI): domain Eukaryota; kingdom Metazoa; phylum Arthropoda; class Collembola; order Entomobryomorpha; family Entomobryidae; genus Sinhomidia; species Sinhomidia bicolor. The sequence goes on from JAHZMT010003941.1 coordinate 12,469, forward strand.
ACTTACGTCCAGCGAAAATTGCAGCCGCTTCGATTTCACTGGAAAAGGCAACCTATAAGAACAAATAATTATTGTTAAACATAATCCAGAAAATTCCAGTCACGTACATGCAAAAGACATTAAAATTCTTACGTGAAACTGCATTGCCATTGCCCCTCCGGAAGATAATCCAGAAACCGTAATATCAGACGTATCAACATTGTAACTTTCTACATTTATGCATACAAACAGTTTAATACTTTTTGAATAATTTTATTAACAAGGTAAAATTTCTCTACTAGACTAGGTTTACTCACGCAAGGTTTCTGCTCCCAATGCACCGTTCCATGATACAAATATTCCTGTGAAGAGTATTATACAAGAAAGATCAAGAAACTTCATTTTCGATTTTCAAATCAAGTTTTTGTGCAGGTGAAAAAGTAATAGTTTGGCGTACAATAGAGCTACGATTCAAGTGAACTTCGCTAAAAAAATATTTTTATTTCGCGTTGTGCAGAAATACTGGGAATTTAATCAAGATATACACGACATAGCATAGATAAGGCGATAATGATAAGGTTGGCTTTTGAATCGCATAATGAGCGATTATTATAATGACGCTAAACATAACATATTGATAAAACGGTTTAAACTCTAATTTTAGAAACATCTTGCTGATTTTGTAAATGACTTTTTTGGCTTATTATGAAAATTAAGTGTAAATACAACACTTGAGTAACAAGATAATTCAATCAATCATTGCAAAGACAGAAAGTGACGGAAAGATTGATTGATCATGTGGTTACGTGTGTCAGTTTATTTTCAAATGTCATCAGTCATCATACTCAACATGATTCATGAAATTGGGATGCCGAAACATAGTAAGGTGGAACATAAAAATTAATAAAAAATGAAAACCATACATACAATAATAGTAGTTCATAGGTAATAATATTATTTTGAACTTTATGTACCATTTTTATTCAATTATGAATTCCGGTAAAAAATAAGTTTAAATATCTTCACAAATTATACGTTAGATATACGAACTGCAGCAGGCAGTATAAATGAAACATAGGGAATAATAATTTGTTGGCTAATTAGCAGAATCCGCAGAATGAATTATATTAACTTCCATAAACAACCTTTATCAAACACATTTTTAACGAGGTAAAACGTTCACATAAAATCGTCTGAATCAGAACCAGAATTGTCCCGGTTTGTTTTCATATTTTCCGTTTTCATCAAGGAAGTGTAACTCCTAAAACAATTTACATGCAAAAGTTATTATTACATATGATCCCATCAAACCACGTTAACAGTGTATTGATTTTATTTGATTGTTTACGAAAAGAATACCTAAGCTCAGCTTCTTGTGCCCTCTTTTTGGCAAGTTCCTTTTCCTGTTCTCTTTGTTTTCGCTCATTTTCCCTCTGTTCTGCTCTTTCCTTTGCATCCCTTTCCTCTCTTAGCGTTTTAAAATCCAGTTTCATGTTATCTGTTTTGGTTTTGCCAAGTCTTTTAACAATGTCCGAATTTTTGGGCACATTTTTCACAAGTATAACCTCCTTATCCTTGTGAAAACTAACTTGGCCTACTTCCATTCCTGCTGTTTTCTTGAGGTTGCTCCATAATGTGTAGACTACGTCTACGCTGGATTGTTTTCTTCCTGTGATGGAATTATCTTTTACCAGTTGACAAGCATCGTCAATAATGGCGGAAGGAACGTCATCTAATGTTTCCCCCTGTCGAGATCAAGAAAATTACAGGTGGAATTACGACCAAGGGAAAAGATTTTTTTTTACCAAGGGCATACTATGGCTGCTTACGGGTCGAAGACGAAGGTACACATGAGCTGATGACAACTTGTCCACGTGAAACCAAACGTCCTCTGGCCAACCCCATTTTATCAATTCTTCATCTATTCATTAAAATTGTGATATTTTGTTTATTATTAATTTTTACGCGAAATATGCACTTTGTGGAAATTATTTGTTTTTATTGACATGGCTTAATTATTTACGCGAGTACTTTCATATTTGTCCTCTCCCATAAACAATGTAACGGGAGGGTCCACGACTATAAACAGACAAGAAAACACGTACATAACTCACGTTAATAGTTTATCTAAAAAGTTATATTTCCAAATCTCTTTAAAAGCCTATTTTCTTACCGGTTGATGTAAAGTAGTAAACCATAATGACTGATTGATTAAGACCTTCACACTTGTGTTTTCAAAGCGTTTGTACCAACAGGTTCGTAGGTGTTTTTAAATTGTGAGCGCTTTTACAAATCGGAATTTGGAATGATTTTTGGCACAGGAACACCACACACTCACGATGATTAAGAAATTGTGCATCTAAAAACATTAATCATAACAATTATCTGCACTTTTAACTACATGGACACCAGTTTCCCACATAACGCTATTATCAATTTTGAACTGCTGTGCTAATTCACGTTTTTAAAAATAATGTCTTGTTCATTTACCACCATATTATACTGAAACCAATGACCGATCTAAATAAAAGCATTCTTCAGCTGACATCCAATCCAAAGGAGATACTTTACAAGAGAGGAGTAGAAATAGAAATACAGGTATGCACTCTGTACAAGCACATGGTGACATGCTTGCGCGAATCATCCTCTGCACCACCACCACCGCACCGGATTGACGTAAACGTAATGCTCTGTCTCAACAACAGCCGTATTATTCGTTTCATTCACTTTCTCTCTCTGCTTTCTTCAATTGGTAAAAGTTGTATGATTTCTAATTTCCGGTTCCGGTAGCTGCAGTAATATGTTATTTGTTTGTATGCATGGACTTGGACTTCGAGAAAACTGTTCTGCATTTTCATTATTATTAATGAATTATGAATATATTTTGAGGTGAAAATAAATATTTGAAAACAATTTATTTTATAACGACAAAGGTTATTTATTTGTAAAAAACTGTCATTTTATCACAACTTTGATTCATTATTGTAAATTAAAACCTAGTGGGATAAACAATGTATAAAACCAAATATATAGCAAAAAAACAATTTACCCCAATTACTTGGGTAAGTATACCCTAATTACATAATACATAACATATTCAACTATATCAACAATAGATCAGTTCTAGAGCAGAATCTGCTCTTATAGAATTTTAAAATTTAAAAATGACTTAGAAATTTCAAGATGAGGCTTTCAGTTTAACGAGTTTTGGTTTAGGTACAACTATTTTGGAATTTTTAAATGTAGACACGAAAAGCGTGTGGTATGGTTAACCAACAGCATCATCAACACCTTAAAGACCACGTCCAGCACCAGCGCCAGATCCTCCGTGTCCCCATCCCCATCCCCATCCGTCGGTACGTTGGGTGTGGGACCATCCGCTGATTCCCCATCCCTTGTGTCCTCCTCCAATACCGCGTCCTTCTCCAATACCACCTCCGAGTCCAAGACCACGTCCTTCTCCAAGACCAAGTCCAAGACCGCCATCAATACCTCCAAGACCGAGACCAAGACCTCCTCCGATACCTCCAAGTCCACCGAGACCTCCGAGACCACGTCCACCATCGAGTCCTCCAAGACCTCCAAGACCACCAAGACCACCAAGACCACGTCCACCATCAAGTCCTCCAAAACCTCCGAGGCCTCCAAGACCACGACCTCCTTCAAGTCCTCCACGTCCACCACGTCCTCCATCGAGTCCTCCACGTCCACCACGACCTCCATCAAGTCCTCCATCTAATCCGCCAAGACCACGACCTCCATCAAGTCCTCCACGTCCGCCTAATCCACCAATTCCTCTTCCTCCGATTCCTCCACCAATTCCTCCCCCAATTCCTCCGATACCAATTCCTCCTCTGATTCCAGCACCAATTCCAATTGGTCCAATGCCAATTCCTCCACGGAGTCCTCCACCGATTCCAATACCGCCTGGTCCGCGACCTCCACGGCCATCTTGGCCAGAAGCCACAGCCATGGTCGTGGCGATCAAGGCGAGAGCAAGCTGAAAGTTTTCAGAAAAAATTTCCATCACACAATGTTTTCACAAACCATTTATTAGGACCACTTGTCATGATTTTCAGAAATATATAATATCTTACAAATTTAGCCATAATGAATATTTTTTGTGGGACCACAAAAGAAATATTACTGATTAGATGAAGTGATTGAAGGGAACTGTGATTTGTAACTGAAATTATTTTTGTTTATATACTAAATCAATTTTAGTCGCTGATAATTACAGCTTCATCAGTTTAGTTGATCCTTTAATTACTACACTCACAGTATTATTTCCTAAGACCTAAAGACTAAGTATGTTCGCATCCGAATAATAAAACCTATTCGACACATTTTAGTTAATTTAGAGTTACGCTGTTATGATGCTAACACTAAAGGGACATTAATACCAACGTAGCTAAATGTATAGTGTAGTGTAATCCTATCGGAATTGCGGAAATGCATCTCTTTCACACATTTACATTTTAGCATGATTATACGTATTGATATCGACAACAATTATATATATACTATACATTATATATTATGTATAGTGACTTTAATGTATCAACTAGCAAAGCATGACTCGTTCGAAAAATAATAAGAATGTATTAAAATTTGCAACACCTTCTTTCTACAAGTGCGCGCATGAAACATTACCTAAGATGCCAAAAACGTACCCAAAAAGCTTGATGTACAATTGATTATTGATTGTAATTAATAATAGCGCTGCAAACTACAAGCAGGCACCTATATGTCTATATACCATGATTATCTAGAAATGTTATGTAATATCTTTATGTGCCTTGGATTGTAATTAGTTAGGTAATCTAGTTTCCCATTTATATACAATGTTAAAAACCAGATCCGTCGATACAATGGCTGCAAATGACTAGGTATAAAAATGTTTAACTTGCTTGTTCAGTGACTGGTAAATCTAAATCACTTAATATTTCAGCTTGCTGAAATGTAAAGCTCAGTTTGCCTTAACGTGTGAGGTGTGAAGAGGTAGATGAGATATTATGTGATCAGTGATCACAATTTTTGGGATGAACTCATTTATTTACATAGTTTGTGTGTACAAGTAAGTGTAACATTTGGGAAAAATGTTCTTAAGTTTAACAGCTTATTCCATGTTAAACAATAAAGTTAAAATGTGTGTAAAAATAAGTATTACTTTATTATTTTTATATTTTAATTTAGACTTGTCATATTTTATACACGTGTTCAGCATGATTTAATATTTTTTTGCAGTCAATTAGAACAACGAACTGAAACAAGAACTTAGGCACTTAGGCGTTTGCAATGTATCGCTAGCTACATATTTCATCATTAGAGGTAGCTGGTCGATACACATGAGCCGGTAAAATCTTCAATATATTATGTGATGGGGCTAATTTTCTTTAAATGCTCGAGTATTTTATTGTTCTAGTATTGCTAATTAAATTTACTCACATTGTTTATACACCCTTAATTGACAACATACGAGTTTGACATAAAATGGTGCAAGATACATACAAAGAAGAAGAGGTCTTTGCTCTGTCCGTCGTCAGTGACATTAACAAGTTAACAAGCATCATATCATGTCAGTCTTTGGAAACACCAGGTACGGTCCAAGATGTCATGCAATATTTCCTAAAGAGTAAAACATGATAGGTATATTAATCTAACGCAACATTTTGGTACGTGAGGTTACGCCTTTAATTTTTTACTTGGTTCAAGTAATTTGATCCTACGCCACACACGTCCAATTGCCAATGGTCTTCTCTTTAGCCATGTCTTTGATTTACGCTGTAAGCGGCTGTTGTAAACATTAAAGCTTATCTTGATTCAAGACTCATATTGCATATTAAACAAAATTACTTCATTGTGTCAGCTTCTCGAGTCAGTAGGACTATGCCAAGTTATTATTACCTTACGCTGAATTGATTAACACCATTACAATTTTAATCCACGTGCTTTTAACTAAATCATGGCTAAAAATGTTTTTTGGTGTAGTTTCATTAGTAAGAAAAGACTAGCAAAAATATTGGTGATGTCTCATTTGAAATTCAAATTTTGAATCGCAATAACTTCAAATTTAAATTAGTTAAAATTGCATTTGACATTACTAAAAAGGACATGATCGGCAAATTTGAAAAAATAGTTTCTTACCACAATGCAATGCAGGTTCATGAAAAAAAGCCGTATGAATTGGAACAAAGGGCAGATGATGCGTGGAACCGCAATTTATTGTCGTTTTTTGGTTGAGCATATTCACAAACAAGAAAAAATGAACAACAACTTCTTCAATCCTTCATCTCTTCTGACCCCCTCTGCACTTGCGGGAACGAAGCATGTATACTGCACAGCACATGGAAAAGCTCATTTTTGTAAACATGCACACGAAATGCACAGAGACAAAAACAACATTTTTACAGCAGCCAGGTGATGCTTAAAATAAAATGATAAAGAATATATGTATTTTTAAAACTTTACACCTAACTGACCTAACTAACATTTGTTTTATTATCGATCAATAGTTTTATTAGTCAGTATTCTCTGCAAAGTGGCCGTCCGGTTATACTTTAGTTGGTTTTAAAATGGATCTTATCAAAACAATCGACGATGAAGATAATCCGGAGGACTTGTCACAAGATTCAGCTTCTGATGATGAGGTTGGTTTTTTGTACGCTTTTAAAACCTTCAAACATAAGGCCTCGCCGTGTTGTTGTAAATGGTAATGTGGATGGATATTTTGGCAGCATGAACGTTAATGTTGACTAATAAAATCGGGTTTTTGTGGCAGTTTCAACCCACTAGGAAGCGAGTAAAGACGTCTAAAAGCAGTGGTCTAGATCCTGGATTTGAATTTGGGCATTATGTTCGGGACGTATGGTCAGAAAAGCTGTCGACAGTTTCCATCAAGGTCAAAATTCAAACGAAAAAGAAGGGGAAAATGACAGTACCCACAAGCTTGGACGACAAGATTACAAAGGTTAAAAAGAAAAACACTGCGAACGGTTTAATAAATGGTTTGGATGAAAGCGTGATTGAAATTAAGGAGGAAGAAGATTCTGACGAATCAAACGAAAGTGCTAGTGATGAGGACGAGGATTCGGAAAGTTCAGATATGATAGAATCAGACGATTCCATATCGGGTATGCAATCAAGGAAAGACAAAAAGAAGAAATTAAAAAATAAGAAAAAGCTCTCAGAAATCACTGAAAATGATGACATTGATTTGTCTGACGACGAGCTAAAAGAAGATCAAGTAGTTTTGAAAGGGGCTCAAAAAAAGAAGTCGAAACGAAAGGGAGAGGATGACGCAAGTGAAGATGAGGCTGTACAACAAGATGTAGCCAGACTGGAAGATGATCCAGATTTTACCTTTGAAACGAACATGTCTTTTCAGCAAATGAACCTTTCCAGACCTCTCTTAAAAGCTATCACATCACTTGGTTTTATTCACCCTACTCCAATTCAAGCTGCAGCAATTCCCGTTGCACTTGCTGGTCGAGATATTTGTGGGTGCGCTGCAACAGGAACTGGAAAAACAGCAGCTTATATGCTTCCTGTATTGGAACGACTTCTATACAAGGTAAAAAATGGTCAGAAACAACGAGTTTTAGTTTCTATTTGCTAAAAATTTAACTAGTCTATTTTTTCTATATTCAGCCAAGGTCTGTGTCTGTGACCAGAGTACTTTGCTTGGTACCTACAAGGGAGTTGGGCGTTCAAGTTTATACTGTAACAAAAAATCTTGCATCGTTTTCAACAGACATTCAGGTATTATTATAGTAATAAACAATTTATAAGCATTTATTTTGTGCAAAATATCCATATCTATTCAAGGTTTATTTTAAAATTTAGATTAAGGCTTTAAAAATGGTCAGCGAAACAAAGTCGGGTGGAAAGAAGAGGAAAAAGAAGGGTAGCGGTAGTGGGGAAGCTCCTCTACCTGGAGAAAAGGAGCGTATTTGGTTCCAAACTTCTAAGGAAAGAAAATCAGAAAAAGAAAAGTTAAAGAAGGGACGTGCACCACATGAACTACGTCAAGCAATGAGGGATGCAAACGAGGAAAAGAAAATGAAGAAGATTGTAGATTTTCAAGCAAGACAAGCTAAACGTAAAAGGAAGGGAATTACTGGAGGGCAAAATGGAGAGATTTCTGTCGGTGGTAAAAAGAGCAAAAAGAAGTCACATTTCGATGATGAACTTACAAATGTAAAGGGCGCCAGACAGTTTAGACATCAACCTAAATCATTTGCTAAAAGCAGCAACAAAAAAGCAAGTGGAGGTCCAGGTGCCGCAGGTGGTAAGCAGGATATAAATAATAAATCTGATAGGAAATTTAAGCAAAAACTTAATAAGCGTAGATAAAACGATAGACTAGTAATTTATATTTGTATCGTATTTTAATGACTTGTCTGTTTTTGGTTTAATTATTGCAAAAGATTACAATAAAAAAATACATGTACAAAAAAAATACCTTTGTCTTTAAATGCAACGTACAAAAAACTTGAAATATCTAAAAATTCAAGTTGCTTCATCAAAGACATTTGAACACCTGCATATATATTTTTTCATAGATAAAAGCACTAATACCTATTAGCATTGCCAATTTTCCTGAATGAGCAAAAATTATGTCTGTAACGGTTCAGTGCTTTATTATTATTATTATTAGATACATAATGCATAGTTATATGTACGTTTTAACATTCTTCATCTGCTCCCAATGCAATGTTAAGCTACAGCTACAGGAACTATTTAAGAACTGGCTAGTACAAATTGATATGGTGGGAAAACAAAGACATCATGTCAATGAAAAATATGAAATTTATTCAATGATATGAATGTAGTTTTATGCCTACTCCATGATATTATGCAATAAAAAGGGGTCCATGATATAGACCTTCGCATTTTCATGATTAGAGCAGATTAGCCCAACACAAGGCTAACAAATGCAGTTAAATTAATCCTAAGGTACCATTTACCATGAATGGCAGAGATGAAGCGAGTTTTGTAAAACGATTGTATTTTTTATTTATATCAGTAATATACACGTACAAGGTTACATAATATATAAAATTGGTTTAAAAACGAAGATTGGTGGACATGAAAAATAGGTGCTTAATACTTGCTCACACACGCGACTGAAATATAGCTTACAAAAATGTCTTTTGCTTGTGAAAAATATATAAAAGCAGTATTATTAATGGTATTTCATTATATTTATGAGACGGAAATTGATTGTGTTTCATGACCGACCCAGTAAGTACCTCCGTCTTGTACAACGGTTTGCCTGTAAGATCCAATACAAAAATGCATTCATTTAGAACAAAAAGCATTTTGTATGTAATTTATATTCCGTAACGAAAAAATTTAAATACAACAGTTCTTACAAAATTTGATAGGTTCCTGGAGCAGGTGCTACCCATTCAGCCGTAATGCTGTCTTTCTCATCGTTATTAACATGTGTCAATGAGCTGTTTTCTAGGCCAAGACATTTCATTCCCTTACTAAGTCCAGAGACTGCTATCCATTTTCCAACCGGTGCATTTCCACCACTCTTACGAGCCTGAAGCATAAATCCCTTGATGGAAGGACCATTGTTGGATCTGGAAATGGTAACAGTTACACGGTCCCCTGCGTTAACTTTGGTGTTACTTACAGCAAAATCGTATGGGGGAATGCCGGATTGTGGCTCAGTTGGACCATGCTTGGGTTTCAGTGTGGAGCAAATTTCCGATGAAGTGGGCGCACCGTCCGCCTTTCCTTCAACGTAAACTGCTGAAACTAATACTACCGCAACACAGATAACCACACGAATAGCCATTTTTACGATGAAGTTTTTCCTTTCACTCTACAAAACTGAAGGGAACTACTCCGAGTGGCTTGACTGTTGTTTTGGTGTGATGTGGTCTCTTGCAAAATCAGATCTGAAATGAGAAGCGTTAGGTCTTCTTCACCCTTCTTTAAACTTACATTTTTCATTTTATGCTCACTGTAATGCTTCAACTGTGCTTGTGCTATTTGCATATTGCAAATTATCCAATTCAATTTTTTACTGAAAAATACATGCAGCGTCCGTCCATACAGTGAGTTCTTGCTACTGCTGGTGATGGTCACCTCTTTTGTATTCAGTTCAAATAACACGATCATCCTTCTCATTTATCATGATCATCATCATCATCATCATGATTCCATTGTTTAGCTTAAAAGTAGTAGTAATATAGTACATGTGCATTTACAACGGCAATGAATACTGTACTCTTTTTGTTGCGTTTGAATTAACTACTCATTAGTCACTTACTACCGAAAAGCTCTTTTAACTTTTAAAGATAAAGATAGGCTGTATAGATACGCTGCAGCTTGCAGCTTTGTGAATTATGGAGATTTGGTTGCATGAGCATTGAGCATGAGTCGACGAGTGTGCGCGGTGAGTGGCGTGGAAAAATTAATACGCATACACGCACGTATATTTATACTTACATTTTTATATATTTATTGTTTTTTTGCTTTGCAATTTTTGCTCCATTGTTGTTTTTGCATACTTACATATAAACATTTGCCATTTGTTTAGATACTTTTTAGATTATCTTGTGTTTATTATTCGCTGTCGTAAATTAAAAAGAGTTTTTAACAAAATAAAAGGATTTTTCATTTCGACAAGTTCTGAAATGTTGTAGACATTTCAACACGTTTTAGGATAACAAATAAATTTAATATTTTTAAAATGTGTGCATTTTTAGAAGTTAATTGACTGACTACTCATACACACAAGGACTAGTTATCCCCGTCCCAGATACGTAACATAAGAGAATTAAATAGAGTATAATATACTGTATGATGATGAGTGCTGTTGTGAACACTCAAAATACGCGCAATATTGTCACTATCGTCAAGTAGTAAAAGTGAATTTGCACATTATGCATTTTTATTGTACCAATGACTTGTTTATAAAGTTACACGTTTTAAATTACCGATTATTGTCTCATTATAGCAATCTAGTTACAATCTGATTTCATTTTAAATGATTCACTATGTCAAATGATGCCATATTGTCTGCTTTTTTGAATTGTGCAACTCATTTAAATAAAGACATTTATGGAGTCATACCTTTAATGGGAACAATATAGCTTATTATCTGTTTGGTGGTGTGGTGGCATATCATTGGTAATTCATCCAATTGAAAGGTACTTGCTATTTATAAAATAACAAGCTAAAATGCAGAAAATGGACGATTAAATGTCTGGCCGTTAATAAATTTACGCTATATATCAAAACTACGAAAAAATACATGTAAAAATGTACACACGCTCGATCCACGTACCAAAAAAGAGTCAGGCAGAAACAGGTTCATGGTATTAAATAGAAAGAATATACACACATAAATAAATAAATATATATATTTAATTATTGCAAAAATGATGTTTTCATTTTACTAACTGAAAATTCAATGTATACTGTTAAGGACTGTATTTGTGTGGCAGTAAAAAAAGAGCCTATACAACCTGCATCTCTGTTCCCTATATTATAAATTACCTGATCTGATATATTATTGTAAGTGCATTGGAAACTTGTTTGATTTGGATAAAATTAGGAAAAGGGGATAGTTGTAAGTTGTACCATATTCATGCTGCTACATGCAGAGAAGGAGCCTGTGTGTCTACTTTCATTCTTCCCATATTGCTCAACACATTTAATAAAATAATCAGTTGGTTTGATTCTTTGTTATTGTAGATTTGTCTAACCTACAAATCAATCGATATTAGCATATTCATGCAATGCATTTATCAAGAAATGATCTATTTGCTGTATTTTTTTCTATTCTTAGGTACAAAGTTATTTAATGCTATTATTGTATTTATAATGAACTCAGAAATGAAATAATTCACTAGTTATTGTAGTTATTATATATTCAATTTTCATGATTTATTTAAGCGAAAAATACAACCCAGATTACTTATCCATGTATAATATCTAGATAGGTTTCTCAAAGTTCCAATAAAAATTATTTCTCTCAAACTGCACCTGAGAGATTAAATTATTCCTATTACATAACCTATCTCATTCCCGTATTCATGCACCTTATAAACGTAAATAAATTGCCTCGTGATTTGCCAAATTCCAGTTAAATATCCGTAGCACATTCATGGTCAACCAGTATTTCTAATGACGCTTTTGCTAAATAAACATTTTTCAATTGACAAAAATATAATTTGTTTTTTTTTGATTGATGACGAAGTAGGTCTTAGTATTATGAGCTAGTGGTTTTAATATTCATTAGCATTTTACTGTATACAACAACAACTAACAAGTTTTTATAACTTATGCATGCTAAAACGTTATGTAATTGCTCATCTATTTTTTTTCTAATCTACAATCAGCTCCCAAAACAAAGGTTTGTTGATGAATCTAGAATATAAAATGAGTAGGTATATTTGGCTATTGATTTTATGCTAGGTACCTTTGTATAAAAAATTGCTGTAGACTATGCATTTTTTTAACCTTTTAACCTAATTATTGAAAGACTGCCAATTTTTCCAGTTTGTTTGTTCTGTCCAAGGCGCGAGCAAAAGGAAACTTAATCTTCTTTTCTTTTAGTCAATTGAACAAACAACCCAACCTAAAAACCAAATCCATGGAATAACCAATATACAACCAACCATGCATCTATACGTACTTTTTATTCCATAATATTGCTGAAGTCTCATTTACTGAATACAAAGTTTCGCTATCATTTTTATTTTCATCTTTTGAACCCGTTAATGATTGAAAATTTCCACATAAACGTATATACACCCACCCGCAGAGAGATGTCATGACCAAATTCAATGCAACTTATGAGATGATTGAACAAGGTCTTACCTTCCCTGACTTTTGGCAAATGTGCGTGAAACTTCTACTTCCGCAAATAAAAAATTCTCCTGAAATAAGAGTTTTTCCCCATTTACTGCAATAATGATGATAACCCATTATGATTTATGGTTAGTTTCGTTTCTGTTTTGCCAAAACGGAGTACTTATACATTTATTGCTGCTTATCTGGAACGCTGTAGCGACAACAAAGTCCATGAAGCATGACATGATATAAAAATTACTTTGTTTTGCTGTAGGAAATATATGAATAGAATGTTATTGTTAGTAGACAGTTAAAATGGGATTTATGCATGCTTTGGCTTATTATGTAGATAGCAAAAGCAGATCCTTGATACCTGCTATCCGTAACTCATCATGAAATAGTTGTGTAAAAGAGGTAATTCTTCTCGCTAAAAAATTACACTAGAATTTATAAAAGTCTTTCAATGGCACTAACGCACGCAATGTACAGATAAAAACGTTTTTTTAGTTTGGTGTTTGGTTGAAATGTCTGTTAATTTTTAATCGACAGTATAAAACAGTCAATGTCAAGGTGGATCCATCATACATCTATTATCAGCATGAAATGAGTTTAAAATTAAAAACGAACAAAAATCGAAATACGGAAACACTTTACAAAAGGATTTTCAAATTTATAAAAATAATATACAATCAACAAATTCACATGAGTCTAATAATAGCAGGCGATACTAAATGCGTCAATTCATGTTTCATACATTTTCAAGGAATCTATTTATATTACCGGCAGTACTGCCACCATCTTCTTTCCCGTCACCGCTAAGTGAGCGGTAAGCAAAATCCGTGAAATTTAATGGATCATATCTGCTTAATGCATTAGTTGGTATTGCCACGGCAGGTATCATATCCCTACAAACTGGAAACTTTCCGTTAATTTTCGAACAAACCTGTAAGTCTGCACAATCTGTATTCTTCTCACAAATACAATAGTCCTGTAAAGCAAGTCGTTTTACGTTGGGATCTACGGTGAGATCATCCGACTGTAAAGTTAACCTTTTCCCAAATTTGTTCATAAACAAGCCGTGCGGATCGTATTTCTTCATTGCTTCATGGAAGTTCTTGAGAAATTTTGAAGGCCGTTTTTCAAGAATGTCTTTTGTAAAGAAAACTTGTCCATTTTTGCCCCAATGGGGTCTTCCATCATACTCATGAACCATTGATTGCAAAATTGCTTGATAAGCTCCAATACCATCTCTAGGCTGTGTGTAAGGATCATATCTCATGGGAGTCGTCCATTCCACATGAGCTGAATCTCTTTCAGCTCCGATGGACATTAGTCCATCGGAGGCTTTAGAAAAACGGATGAGAACTCCAACCATTGCAAATGCGGCTGGAATTTGTTCCAGAATTAGCTTCATTTTAGCAAGAACTCTGGGTAATTCGTACAAATCAAACGCCATTGCAGACTCCTCTGGATAGATGGAAGAGGCTTCTCCATTATCCCAAGCACATCTATTAGAACATCGGTTAGATTGTAAACGATGAGCATAGCCAGTAGCTGGGTTGACAAATCTTCTCGATCCATTGGCATAATTCTCTGTGAAAATGGGTGGTTTACCAACCACTTCTCTGTACATAGAGTACTTTGTAAACTCTTCGATTCCGTACTGGCTTTGAAGATTTTTTGCAGTTTGAGCTCGCTCAAGACTCTCACGACCACTGAGAATCTCTGCAGAGGTCATGTCAGGAATAAAATTTGTTACAGCGTTTCCTTCCACCTCTTTTTCGGGAGCTAAGTAGTTGCCTTGCGAAATTACCACAGTCTTGAATGCAGGAAACCACCATAATTGATACCAATCATATAAGAAAGCTCCCTTCAATACAGAACCATCAAATAATGCTACTTCAGATGTAGGATAATTGCGTACAGTCATTTTAAATAACGGCACTGTTTTTAGAGTCACGTCGACTATTGCCCCAAGTAGACCTAAATGAACTCTAAACGCCCTCAGCTCCTTGACGTCGCTAATTTTACGAAGCTTTCCCGTTCCATCGATAACCGTTACGCCAACCACTTGATCAGAAATTGATGTCGGGTGAAGGAGTGAAGAACCATGAGCTCCGGTACCGATCGCTCCTCCAATTGTGATTCCTCCATAGGTTGGTACATGGATCAATGTTCTCCCGGACTCGTGTAGAAATTCTAGCACATCTTTTAACTCGGCTCCACTTCCAACTGTGACAGTCTCGTGGCTTTTGTCCTTGTAGATGGTGTAGTTGATGTGCTTGGTACAAATGGGAATTCCGGAAGTGCATATTACATCCGTTATTGAATGTCTACTTCCTAGTAATTTGACAGTTTGATTGGATGCAATGGCTGAGTTAATAATATCATGGAGCTCTTGTACAGTAGTGGGGAGCAGTATAGGGGACGCTGCAGAACAGTACACCGAATTTTGATAAGATTTGTAAACAAATTCTTCTTTGCAATTGACAAAATAATTTGTTAAAAGTAGTAATCCTGCTACCACTTTAAACAGAAAAATTCTATCAAATCCTACTTTGGACGCTCTCATTTTTATCCTACCTAAAGTTTTCAAGTGAGCTGCTTTGAAAACGTGCGCTGATTAAAAGAGAATGTCATTGTTAGTTCCATTACATTGACTTATTTAGTCTTTCAAACTACACCAATTTGATGAACCCGGATAGGTATTAATTAATAAAAAATACAACCGCAATTAATGTGCTTGCGCAGTGCGCATATATACCTAATTACTATTCAAAACTGTCTTGACAAAGATCCCTCATCACCACTACAGTTCAAAACATGCGCGAAACACATGAATTTTTAACCATGATAAATTGGACAGCAAAAAAATATAATAATGACGCCAAATGAACAAATATACCACCGATTTTACAGAACAATTTAATTGATACTTTTTATTTATTACTTGCTTTTACATATGTAGATAATAATTGAACAAAGAAGCAGTTACTACATCCATGATTTGGAGACACACACGTAGTAAAAGCAAAAATAAATATACGTAAAAAGTATTGTACTTACTTACTGAGGAAATGCCATTTGAGAGAAAAATATCTTGACTTGACTACAGTATAGAATAATTAATTATTCGTTACATTGCGCATTGCCTCCTATCAATTCATAAATATGCATGTTTATGTTACAGTAGAGAGAATTTGGACAGCGTTTACTTCGAATGTACATTCAATATGAAAACCGCAACAGTCATCATCATCACTAGCAAGCAGTCTGATTGATCTACCTGAGGCAGTAGTGGCAGTGCAGTCTTTTAGGAGTTGTCAAATTGCAGAAATATGATAATCTGAGTAACAGTCTGGCTCAATATCTGCAAAGATTAAATAAAGGACATATGTAGGTAATTATCATTTCAATGCGTACTGTCAATCATGCCAAACAACATGTCTATTGTTTTACTTTTACTGCTGTGTGCTTTATTGTGCGACAAATACGGTTATTTATCATTATTAATAGTAATGACTAAAGCGAATATAAAACGAATATCGCTTGATAAAAGTAAAGATGTCCATGAAAATGAAAAGTGCAACAAAGTCAAAAGAACAATCAATCATATTATTCTGCCAATTCATGTGCTCGTTCATATTCATGCATGCGCAAGTACACGTTTTTTTACATTTGCTTGACCTGGTGCAAAATATCTACATCTGTGACGTATTTCGAGAATGTCGGAGAATGAGAATCGCTAATATAAATTGTTGGACAGATAGTAAAAAATATTAATTTTGAATACTTACACTCAATATCAGTTTCCTATTCAAGGTTACACAGCCACCTAATGTTATTTCTGTGGGACTCTGCACTAGAAAATCATGAAGTCTCTTTATCTGTCTCTGCTCGTGCCCTTCTGAACAATTATGTTCCCACTCCATCAAAAATGTTGCCAACTCATTTTCCTTTTCAGTAATTTTTGAGGCCCGGTCGATTAAAACAAAGTAACGAAGCATACTCCAGGTAGCAAATACCAAGGGAAATAATGTGTTTTTGTCTATTTCTTTTCTAGACAAATAAATTAGTATACTTCTCACCACCACATACATGGTCCCCGTCAAGTAGAATAAAATTGATGCCAAAATTGCGAGAAGCTCCACTGTGAAATAACTACCAAGAAGTTGACATTGTGTACGTATTTTTACTGTCAACTTTGTCAATTCATTGATTCGCGTTGATGTCCATTTTTGCTTTTCTACTGTAGCAGTCTCTTTAGCAAGTCGAAGAACTTGATTGAATCCATCTTCCGCTATTTTTAACAACAGTGTAACTTTTGCATCTTCAGTTATAAATAAAACCTGAGCGTGCATTTCAAAATATGTTTGCACTGTAATCAACCCAATTGATGGAGCGTTGTCCGTTCCAGAGGTAAGTTTTTCCGTACAATATCCAAATAAAAATATGGACACAACAAGACACATTGTGAATGATAATGATTTGGTTCGAAAGCAAAGTACATCCTTGTAAATGTTTGCTTGTCCTTTTGACAAACGGTTAATATCCCATGTTATTTCATTCCAGTTATTTAATACACGGGTAAGTTTTGGTACAGCTGCCCACAAATTGATGTTTTCGACAAGTGTAAGGACATGGACAGTAAGATCCATTGATACCATGATTCCAGAGACAAGGGGACTTTTACTGTGCATGAGATTGCGTCGATGTGAAGTTTTATTGCTGCTGGCATCTAGAGGATATCTGAAACTCAAATTAAAATGAAGTCAGCAATATGAATGATTTGTGTTCGGCATAATATGTTCCATTCTTACAAATATACGTGAAATATTGGCAGAGAAAAGATCATGTGATTCAGATAAATAAGTGAACCTGCCGTTGTGAGCAACTGAAATAGGATTGTATAGATGATAGAAAAAATGGACGGGAATGTTTTATAATGAGCGTATTTATAATTTTGGGAGATAAACGGAGTTGCTGAAACGGGGGCTCTGCCAAGTAGATTGACGAGCCTAAATATGGGTAAAAAAATTGAAGTAGGAGAATGATAGCAGTGGGAGTTTTTCATGGGAGTACAAGTTATTGGGGTCAGTTGAGACTGAAGTGTAATTTTTTCTATAAATTTTGCCATTATAAAATCTTTGCCCATGTTTTCTTTTGTCATAAAGTACAAAATTGGCTGTGTTACTTTTATTTGACAGTCTCCTTTTTTAAATATGAGGACTATAATGATGGAAAGCAATTTGTTTTGAATGGACTAATGGAGTGGAAAAGTCTTTTTTATCACCAAATTTAATGTACTAAAAATATAACAACTAGTGAACACTGATAATTGTATTTTATATTGAACCCAGCTAATTTAGTTAATTATAGACACAATTTATTAAATAAATTGTTTATTGTTGAGTTTCTGCTAATTGATGAAATATCAAATACAATAAGTAGCTATTATGCGATCAGAATTTTGTTTTTATTTATTCTAGTATATTCATGGGTATGTCAAATGACAATAAATACGAGTACATTACACGTAATTATTATAAATATCAGACGAAATGGACTGGTAGTCCTACTGAGAAGGAAAAAGTCTTCCTTGTGCATTTTCTTGTTTCCTTTGTCTTTCAGCTTCCTCCGCTTCCTTTTTCCTTTTATACCCTGGCAGTAAACTCTCAAGTAGTAGTTCGCACTTAAAATATTGCCAAAAATCATTTTTAGAACTTGACTATAACAAAACGTATAAGCGTATACTTTGTTACTTTTTCAAGTACTCAACAGAATTTTTACCTGAGCTTCCTTCGTTGGAGGTGGCTTGGGGAAATTACGTAATCCGTAAATGGAAAGTGTTCCTTCATCGTCCCCAATTATTACACTCTGTAACATAATAATAATTATTATGTTATTTGTGTTTGTGCAAGCACTTTCTTGGATTAATTCAATTTAATCCCAAGTATCTCACGTTGAGTAGGCCATTGAATGCAACTTTCCTTTGTCCTACAGCAAACGGCGGCTTGTAATGCACGACTGGTTCCAATGTGTTCACTGACAAGTCCCACACCTCTACATGGTACTCTGTCGCGCAAATAAATACTGTTGATAAAAACAAGCTACACGTTACGTCAAAAATAGTTCTATGGCCAGTCTGAAGCGATAAAAGTGGAACAGGATGATCCAACTTCCACATTTTGACTGTCCAGTCGCCTCCGCAGCTAAAGAAGACCGTGTCATCAAAACACGAAAATGCCACCCTGTAAACAGGTCCGGTATGGCCAACATAAGTGCTAATATAAGACTCCTTGTATGCCGTAGAACATTTATGAACAAAACCTTCCTCCGTTCCGAGGAGAAACAGGTCAGAGTTTTTGGGGAAAAAGCAAACTGTGTATGCAATGCTTAATGAGGTTATCAAAGACTCGGAACGTTTCTCACGTCGCCCCGGAACTTGCATTGTGCTACGCCCAACTTTCATCAATATAATAGACTCCAACCCTTTGTTAATCGTCCACCTTTTCAAAAGACCATCATCTCCCAACGTGAGCATGGACTCCACTTCAATGTCTTCATTAGATGAGTCCACCTCAATAAGAAAATAAACCTGCCAAATGGGTCCCAAATGACCATAAAATATCTTTTGATCCACAGTTGCACCCAATATCACTGCATCATCCTCCCGAACATCAAATAGCACAACGTTGCCATCCAACATACCCACTGCCAAAACAAATGGTGTTAGCTCAGAAAAAGCCAGACTTGTGCCTGGCGCTCGTAACTTGTAAATTCTTTCTGGACTACGGTTATTCTTTGCATTCCAGATACACACGAGTCCTTCCTTTTCGTGGTCACCAAAGCGAACACTGCCATAACTCACGGCAATAATATTTTCATTGAGAGGATGATGGATGATGTCGGTAACTTCCATGCCTTGTGTTTCCCTGCACTTGAATGTCCAATACTGTCTGAGATGAGGGCCAGCACTCATAGGACTAACAGTATCATTATCCATTGGGTCCTTGGTCCAATCCGAATACATTTTATTGGTCTCATTTGATCGCTTTTTTGACTCGTAAACGTTATAGTTTTTCTGAGAAGCATCACTATCTGTACTAGCATCTTCAGATAACTCAATGTGATCCGATAGCTCGGAATTCTCATGATGAGTTTCATCGCTGGAAATATCATCAAACTCAACTTCTTCCACTGCCTTTTTTTCCTCTTTCTTCTGGCCCTCTTCGTCAGTAACGATGGGTCTAACAACTTTTGTGTTCTGATTATCTGTTACAGCGGCAGTAGCAACAGTTGAAATAACTGACTTTCCGTCACTGGGTTCTCCTTCATCCATCATTTCACTTAATTCCTTTTTCTGCCTGTTTGATCCCAGAACAACATCTTCATCCTCACTAACCCCTTCATCCGGATTAAACTGGGGTAAATTCAAGGGTTCGTCATCAACGACATCTGGAACTCCAGCAGCAAGCTCTTCTTCTAGTCTCTTTTCTTCGTCAAACTTTTCATCACTTTCGTTCCATGCACATTTAAAATCTGAATCGTCCACGCCCATCTGAGGCTGTGCTGTTATCCCTACGCCTACGGCGGGTCTACTAAATGGTAGAGGTGCAATCGCCTTCACTTCTGGTGGGGTTACTTTAACTTCAGTCACGGTAGGAGGTGTGATTTGCTCTTCTTTTGACCCAGAATCTGCAGCTGTATCAGCAATCGTGGAAACGTCAATCACTGTAATAACTGTGCCACCTGCCGTACCGGGTGGTCCATCCTCAGATTGGTCCGGGAAAATCGTAACCTGCTGCTCTGCCAAAAACCCTGCAATATTCTCTCCACCTTTTGCCGCAACTTGCAACTCCTCTACTGCCAAGTCAAACTCATCCTTCTCGTCGTGTTTTTCAGCCGCAGCTGCAGCTTCAGCGGCCGCCGCTGCTGCAGCCGCAGCCGCAGCTTCCTGGTCTGCTTTAATTTGCTCTTGTCTCTTTCTCTCTGCTTCCTCAGCAGCATTTGCTTCTTGTAGAAGGTCATCATCCTCGTCACTTTCCTTTCTGGCAGTGTCCACATCTTGAGCGTCAGGAATAATTATTGTAGGAACACCTTCATCAACCATGCCCCCTTTCTCCAATTGCTCCTGCATACGATGCTGCTGAATGAGCAATGATACCATCGCATCCTCATCCAATTCGCCATCTCCTGCCTTGGTGTCATCCTCATCATCGCTTTTCAGCGTTGATAACCTCAAGGATGTTTTCTCAGGTTCTGGTTCTACAAGACCTCGCATATCAGCCTGTCGCATTTGCTGAGAATCCATACAAATAATCCTTTCCATTGCAATCAAACTAAAACTGATGTCTGGATAATTTCTCGGCGGCTTCTTACTTTCGATTAGTTTTTTATTTTGGAAATACAAATCTAAACTCTGTCTGATTTCAAACTCCTCTTCATCATCCTCTGTCATTGCGATATCGTCATCGGAGGCTTCCTCCATTATCATCGCGCGATTATTATCCTCGTCATCTTCCTTGTACTTTGAAATATCTGCTCGAAAATCCAAATCATGCGCACCTGGCACATCCTCATCAGAATCGTCAGAGTCAGAATCCTTCCATCCCAAGTCGGGAATGTCCAGTCGAGCTTTTTCTGCTAGAACTCTAGCAGCAGCTTCATCTTGTTCCAGAATTTTTCTCTTGGCATCCTTCTCAGCAACTTTGATGTACTCGTCTACAATAGTGTATGTATGCACTTGTGTACCAATGTCGCTGCAGCCCTTAATCTTGTAATCTGTGTGCTTGCTCAATGAGTAATCATCAAAGCATTGTGCATAATCGTTGGCGTATGTATCGGACACCATGTGATCTTTCACCATTTCAGCGTATCTCTCGTTTCCAGTTTTCACAGCAGGAAATTTGGTATCAGACTCCAAAACCATGTTGCCTTTGATCTCAAACAGCATTATTGTGGGAGTTTCTTCTAGTGCAATGGTCAGTCTCGTTTTTATGACAAAGTCACCATTAGGCTTGAAAACTTTGACACGCTTCTTGGGAACGGACTCCTTTTTACTTTCATAAGGCCGAGAATCTGTATTTGCAATAACATGGGGCAAGTTGAGATATAGTGAAGCAAAAAGAAAATACATATTTAAAAGGGTTCGAAAAAATTTGTTAACAAACGTGTGAATTTTTTTGATGGCCAATGCATCAAGTCTTGATAAAAACAGTCCTCCTCCATGTCTGTTAGTTGAGGATCCCAGTTTAAAGCAGGGCTGCGATCTCGATAAAAGGCAAAGAGAGCACTAAAAGTTTGCGGTTTGATAGGTGTCTACAAAATTATAATGCTTATTTTTCAAAATTCCACAATGTAATTATTTTTGGATTTTTAAAAATTGAATTTATTTCAATACAAAAAGTATCGTTTATTGTAACGCATACTATTGTTATTATCTCGTCGTCTGTCCGGTCTAGGAAGGTGTCATAATTGAGTACAGGCTGTGCCTTTTGCCATAATGGAACAGGAGTGCATTCATAATAGTCGTCGTCTACAAACTGGAAATAAAGAATGACACTAAATGTAACGCCAGGCTTGTTTAAGAAATTATACTTGGCTGAAGCTGAATATCTTTGTCTTATGAAATAAATGGACACGTACATCGGGCCCTAATCGAATCACATCGAGTCCCTGAAAACCACTGACTTTTCGAATAACATGAGCACTCCTCACTTCCAATTTTACTTCTTGGAAGAACGCCGCAATCGCTTCATCATCGTCTGCAGCAGCCCCAGCTCTGAAATCATTGCAAACAAAGGTAACTTGAGGTGTTATGAAAAATCGATGAAATTGGCAATCAATCATGTTTTAAATTTTTTAATATATAATTACGCTCCCTCCTCTGCATCGGCTGAAGGGTCATTTCCTTCACGATCGATAACCTTAGTGTTATTACGACCAGCAGCAATAGGTTTTTTTCCTGTAGTAGCGCTGCCCCTTGCTCCACCCTGAGCTCGTCTCATTTCTTAAATGTTTAAAAATTTCTCTATAATTGAATTGTTAATGTGGAAAACGAAAACAAGGGTTCAAAGTTTTTTAAAGCTGCTTAGTAAATCACTTTTGTTCATTTTCTCACTGTCATTTTTTATCCTTTCCAGTGGGCGAGAGGAGAAGCATTACTTGTTAGATTCTTTGTTTGATCAATGTCTTTCTTTCTCTTCTTTGATATATTGGATTCGAGGGAATACAAAGAACGAGTAGCAGAGTATATGTTCCCAGGTTAACGTATGCGTATACCAATGCCATAATCTTCTGCAAAAATGTTGAATCAGTAAGTTATTATTCTGTTATAATCCATAATGTGCTGCGCCAACAACAAACCGAAAGGTTCGTTTGGTTTGCTGGCATATTTATTGAAATCGCTGCATAATTAGCGTGCGTCATGCGTATATAAGTTTTTATCGAATCTATTCCACATGAGTTTATTATACGTATTACGTATACAATAATGAAGTTTTCCACATGTCATCATTTTAGTGCATCCAATGAATATGCGGACCAATATTTTGCGTATTAAAACCACACTGGCAAAAACTTTGAAAAAATATACCTTTTCTGTAACGTAGTTTTGCTACCGGTCTACAATAAATGAAACATTCTTTGTTTCAGCTTAGGCAATATGAATCCTGAAAAATGCATATAAAGCTTTTAGCAGCTTTTCCTTTCTCTAACTCATGTTAACGTACATGTACGTATCACATTATATCCATGTACGTATCACAATATATCCATGTGAGTGTAAACGGGAGAAAAGTAGATTAAAAACCTATTTACGGAGATTCGAGAATATGCGATGTAGAACCAAAAAACTTTCCGGGACCTGAATAAAACCCAATCTTTTACGTAATACAAAAATGCCATAAATTTATTATGATTTTTTATAAGATAAATGTGTTTTTCTGAGGTATATAAACCGATTGCAGAATACAGGTTCTTCATCCACCAGTTGTGAAACACAGATTACAAGTTTGAAACATTTTGCTCCTGCAAACTAATCTGAACATCATAAGCCATCTTTGTAAAAAGGTTTCTTTAGACTGTACGTGTACGTAAAGGCTCCAAAAATTGTATTAACAATGGCCAAGTTTCACATTTTTTCCTTGTGTTTGCTGACAGTTACCATTCTTTATCATGATGTAAGGGCCGATCATCACTTGACATCCTCAGAACAAGGTTTTTATCGATCAATACAAAATTGCATATAGAAAGTCGCGTTCGGTTTCAGTACGTCAGTACTACTTGACATTATTTTATCTTCAAATTTTTATAGACTACAACAATGTCAAGTCGTATGAAGTAGTCGGGACCGGGGCAATTTCCAGCTCAATTACTGATGGCAATGACAATAAACAGAATACAGGACTTTATTCATTCAGAAGACAACGTCGTTCCCCACACATTGGTTTTGGTGGGCACGGTCACTACTACCGACCAGCTTATGTTCAACATCAACCTATTCTGGGCGTTGCGCCAGTTCACGGTTACTACCATGGGCATCCCCACTCTCAGCAATTGACAAACTCGCACTCGCAGGCACAAGCAATCAGTGCCAGCTTTGGCGGTGGAGGTCATTTGTTGGGAGGTGGAGGGTCGGGCATATCTGCGGCTGCAGCTTCCGCCGGAAGTGGAACAAATAATCAGCACCTTCTTCATCATGGCTATGGACGTAAGTAAAATTACAAAAAAATACTCAGTACATTAAGACACAATGTTATTAAGCAATAATAAGAAATATTTTATTTCATTCAATATATACTTATTAATCACTTTTCATATAACAATAACATTTTTGTTACTATATTATATGTTTTAAAGTTAATCAAGTCTTTTTTCAATTTGCGGAGGAGCAATAATAATTATTACTTCTGGTGGTTTCTGTTAAATACATTATACTTAATTAATTACATTTAATGTAAATCCAGAAAATGTAATGGAGACAATTTGATTGAGAAATATATAATATTTACGAAGTATACGAACATTTTTTATTAGATGCGTTTTGATTAATTAGTAAAAGTAATAGTGACAGTAAAAAGTAATAGCAGTTTTAATAACGCAACTAAAATTAGTTAAGCTACCCGAAATGGCCTAGTAGAACAAAAAGTAAAATGCTTCTCACGGCATCATAAGAATAATGGATTGCTAAAATATTGTCTTATTAAATTAGCCAACAACAAGAGTCTATAATATTGCCAAAGGAAAACATTTTTCCCATTGTCAGTTTCAAAGACTTTTCTATTAAGGCAACTGCATCGATCATCCTCATGAAGGACCGTATTATCATTATCTTATTATGTTAATAATTAGGAGACATTTAAACGTAATTGAAGTAGACACACAACCTGTTGTTACCTATATTATAATAGTAGAGAAAGTTTCAAACATAAAACGAAGAATTAATAGTATCCGCTCTAGAATTCTTTCGAACATGAAAACACAAAAGAAGATCAAGAAATAGATGCACTTGTTGAAGTTAAATGAAACACTTGGCTTTGATCTCGCCGTAGAACAGTTTGCCGTACAAACAGTTTTTTTTGCAACATTTACGTAACTTTCCTAATCATAGTAAATAATACAACAGGTCTTGTAGGGAGTATGAACTAAAGGTTCAATTTGACTGTCAAATTACACGAAGCGAGCAGGTACTTGTTGAGGATTACATAATAATATTATGACGACCTTTTTCAATAGTTTTCTACTCTACAAACAAATAGTCACGTCTAAAGTAAGACACGGCAATAATTAACGGTTTCTTCTTTGAGCTGAAGTGGTGTGAAATGATATTATAAATAACATCAAAGTACCTATACAGGTAAAAAGGCGAAGACGTGTGTACAATTATATTTATTGAACCTCGTACGTATGTACGATTAATTACTTTTAAATAAAGTAACAGCAATTCAGCTCAGACTAGTGAAAACCCCTGATTTTGTTGTATAGCCTGAAGCAATTTGTACCTCAGCCGTTCCCTCGTCTGATATCTAGGAAGATCCAGTAAATTGAAACAAGTGTGTGCTGCAAGAAAAAATTGAAAAAACAATGTAAAACATATTGCATACGAGTCAATCTAAATCGTAACATGAGAAGTAAACAACTTACCAACAGGTAAAAATCGTTCATCTGCCGTAGGCTGTATACACATTTTTAGCGTTTTCATGCCCAAAATTGGAATTCGATCACTACCCGTTAAAAACAGCAGAAACTGCTTCTTCTCTTCAAGGGATAGACTATGGAAAACTTCCCAGAAGAGTTTAATTGTGGGATCGTTTACCGTATAGCCCCCTTTATAACTACAGTTTCTTTCCAATTCGCCCCAATCATAATCTTCGTTTCCAGTAACCTGTTTATATACAGACATGGGTACACATTATGGATCAGATCAATTACACAAACGTATAATACACAAGCATAATCCCTCACACGCACAAGTCAAACAATAATTTGAAATATTTACCATTGCTTGCAGTTCCTGAGCATGGAATAATTGTAAGACGGTACTACCACACACTCGTTCAAACCCTTTCTTAAAAGCATCAAACTGCTTATTTACTGAAGCATTAAACACGTACGCAACATACAAGTCCACAAATTCACTTTTGTTCTCAAGCGTCACTGGTATATTGCCTCCGTCTGGTTTCAATGGCACAAGTTTGACAGCACCAAATTCTTCACGAGTCAGTTCAAAAGTCAAAGAAAATACCTCTTCAAAGTCGGAATCTCTACAAAATGCCACATTTAAACAAATTATAATTCTTACATATCACATGCTACGACGACTATAAGTAGCTCGTGTTTAGCTTACGAATATTCCATAATTTGTTCAAGAGAACGTCCTTCTGATGGAGATAGCTCCTTTAAATCATTCAGTTCCATTTTTTCACTGAGTAGTTTTTTGTATAAGGCAAGTGGAAAGGGTATATTGATTATAATTAAATTATAAATAGCTAGTCCACACAAGAGTCCAATTAGGAAGTACATGACGTCTTCTTCGAAGGAAGCTTCGTTAAACCAAATCAGCCTTGACTCATCGTAATGCTTAAACATTCCGTACTTTGGATCAAGTATTTCACGAATTAACAAAAGAAAAAACTCTTTTTTGACACCGCCAGCATCTTCTGCCTCCTCCCCGATAAACTTTACTTTAAGAGGTTTCTTGAGGTCGTGGGTATTTAGTTGGTAAATTTGGTTCATCACATCATGGACAATATTACTTCGTGATACTGTAAGAGTAAGATACTGGACTTCACTAGGATCTACAATTTGACGAAACATTAAAAGGCTCATGAGCTGCGTTTGGGCTTTAGACATAGCACTTTGCATCTGGAGTAGTTGATCCGTCTGCAACAGGAGCGTTTTTGCTTGAGCGTCAAAAACAAACGGAAAATCACAGAAATGTACAGCGCGTTGTTGGTTTGGATTTTTACTGCGATTGAGCCAATGAAAGTAGTCCATGCGAACGTCGACCTGAAAATTTGTTTAAATTATGACTTAGCATTTTGTTCTTATTAATATTATTAATTACACATAACTAATTAATGTTAATGTTAATCTGATACTATCTCGGTCTATATTATCGATACTTGCCTTTGCAGATAGCTGAGGAATAGTAAAAGTATGATATGAAATGCGCATTTGACTTTTATTCATATTATTCAACAGAGATAAAAAGTTGAGGCAGATCCGAAGTCCATGGTCCCTCTAAAGATTTCAAAGAAAGGTAAAAAGTTGATTAATAATAAACATTAATTTTTCTGTCGTTTTCTGTCACACTTGAATAAGATAGGTACCTGTGCCTGAGTTTGATTTGTATTTTCCAGGACGGAAATGACTGTCTTCTTGAACACCGAAATAATACGAACAAGATGCTCTTTCGGCGAGTTGTATAACCATCGGGTTACAACAGACACTAACTGAGGGGCCAATGATTGGAGTCGATCAGCGTATATAATGGGCAACATATTAGTGGGTGGACCATGTCCTCCGCCCATATAAAAATTAGGTACTAAAGGGAGTAATACGTAAACTCGTAATATTTCCACATGTTTTAACTGATGAGGTAATTTAGGAAGCATTTCCATATATAACTGCTGCTCTATCAGTTCACGGAGACCTTCTGCCTTGATATTGGCTAGTTTCGAAAGAACTGCCTCTGCTAAGTTCAAGTCAACTCCCATATTTTTCCACGTACATGGAACATGTTGTTTATTGGACATGAGAAAGGAAGCATTCCAACAGCCAGGTGCAGAAAAAAGAATTTCAGTCTACAAAAATATTCGAATCCTTAAAACAAATAATTCAACTACTAAAGTTTACATAGATTTTTATTGCTTTACTAACCAAAGACATGATATCCTGATCAACAGGTTCAGTCGATGAACACATCTGTGTTATAAAATCGTCCGTAAGAGTAAGAATCTGCTTGTCATCTGTGTAGTCTCGGTAATCAACACTTAACACAGGCTCCAAGCTTCGCACATCATTTTCAAAGGCTGTTGCTTCCGACGGGTCAATTGAAACTATAGAATGGTCACCTCCTGCGAATATACTATTCACTATGCAGCTCATTGCCTTTACATGTACAGGGGTATTTCTGTAACCCCCGGTAAAGCCAAGTTGGCAACTGGAGTTGAGTCCAAACGAGTATAATTTATCATTGGTCCAACATAATGTGTGACATCTGCCACAAGCCACTTGAGTTACAACTCTTCCAAATTCAAGTATCTTTCTAGGAAGAACTTCGTTTGATAAAGTTCCATGACCTAGCTGCCCGTAGCCGCCGTGTCCTGCCGAAAAGAGACCACCGTCTTGGGTGAGGAACGCTGTATGATCGGCTCCTGCAGTTATATAACGAACCCCAAGAGACCTGAGAGTAGTGAGCTGAGTAGGTTGGCACTTGTCATCGGTATCTCCAACCCCTAACTGACCGGCGTTATTCTTTCCCCATCCAAAGACGGAGCCAGACACGCTAAGCGCAAAGGAATGAAAGCCTCCAGCGGTAACAAAGATACTAGGTAATCCTAAAAGAAACTCCACTAGACAAAACTTGGTTTGATTGGGGCCATTAGCATATCCTAAACCGAGCTGACCGTGACTATTGGAGCCACAAGTATATATTTCCCCGGCACTAGTGAGCACCACCGAATGAAAGAAACCGGCAGCCACCTGGACCACCGTTTTCGTTGCCATTGATTTGACTATTTTTGGTCTGTTCACTAGTTTGTCATCATTAGGCTCCAACTGCTGACCAAGTTGTCCATGGCTGTCGCTGCCCCAACTGAAGAGAGTGCCCCAACTATCAATAGCCAAATTGTGGGCATATCCAGCACTGACAGCAACTATTTGTATCCCTGTCAAGCCTTCCACTTGTTCTGGATGTGTCCGACATTTGTCATGTCCCAATTGGCCATGATCGTTACAGCCACAGCTCCAAAGTGTACCATCATTTAAAACGAAAATTGTATGGGACTCTCCACAAGACACAGTTCTTATTTTTCGAGTAAATTTAATTTTTGTCGGGGTGTCTACGAAGTCTTCCTCGATCCCGCCGAGGCCAAGTTCTCCGTGTAAAGTGCTACCCCACCCGAGTATATGCTTGGTTTGAGTGGACACGGATAAGCTTTCGTCCGAGTCCCCATCTTCCTTATCCTTATTTTGGCTTTGCATATCTGGTGATTGCACTTGGGTATCATTTGACAGATGATTTTGTGATAATGATGTAGAAGTATCCATCATATCCTGCGATGAGTATTCCATTGCGGCTTAAATACTGCTAATGTAACGGTAACGTCCAAGACGTAAAATTATTGAAGAAGAATGACCAACAACAATCCAATTGTTGAGTCATTCCAGGATGCAAAATCACAGATATGTCTTCGATTCAGAAGCAATGCTTGACAAAACGAAGAATGCAGACAATGAAGGTAATAATGTAAGGTACTACTATCTTATCCGCTTCATTTCCTGTAAACAAACATCATATAAAAAATAAAATCCATTCCATAAGTAACAACAACTCTATTATTGATTATTAGTCATTATCAAATTAAATTATTACAGTTTGCTTGCATGCATATGTAATATTTGTAGTGAACTCTGTAAACTGCACAAAAAGGTATATATTGTATATTACAGTGCACTCTGTCTTTATTACCACAAGCCCTATGGGAACTTTAACACATAAAACGGATTGGTGGCAGTAGTCCACCCTAATTAAAAACTGCAAAATTCTATTTGTTTTTAAAAGGACTTACGTCATCTATATATGTGATTATTGCAATACTGCAAAAAATGCACTGATAAAAAGCTGATTGCTTTGCTGCCGCTTTATGTAGACTTTGTATTGTTGTGCACGCGTTTGCTTGCACGATTACTGACGATGAGCGTCGAAAAGCTATATTCCGCAGTTCTTTCTTCCACTTTGCTCAAAACTTATTCTTTTAAATAATAATTACTGTCACCTCACTTTTCAAACTTGTACAACTTTCCCCCGCAGTCACTTAATAATATTTCTTCCTGTCTGGTGAAAAATGTCAATGTCATAATAATAATTCTTCTGCATTATAACCTCAGCAGCACAACTGTTCCCCATTCTTCGTGTTTGCATTTTTATTTCAGTGTTGCGTAAACAAACCAGCCAGTCTGGATAATAATTTGGTTACCTATAAAAAAAACGGATACTATTCTACTACTTTCTTACAACTATCCATTCCCCGAATACAATAATTTCCGTTCCGATGATACCCGATTTAAAAAGTTCACGTTTTGTCTCTTCGCTTTCTATGCTTCTGTCTCAGGTGTCTCAGGCAGGAAACGTGTGTTTATAATAATAATAATAACAACAATGTCATAATTACAAAGTTTTACTTTTAAATCCTCATCGACATTACATAATTCAACCTGACTTGCACGAAAAATACAAAATTATCCCTGCAAACAAACACACAATTTCGGCAGATTCTTAAGTGGACGTCGTCGTTGTAAAGATGAGCTTAAAAAAATTTGCTTGCGACGGTACGATGATGGTGATGATGATGATGATGAGATGAACCAAAGAAATGAATGAAAATGTAACTATACTACATGGTTGTCTTCTTGTACTTACGGACGGACGATCATCATATTATCAACCTTATCGTAAGAGGTGGCAAAGGCATACAGAAAAGAACAGAGAGACAGACGGACATGGACAGCAGCAGCATCAGAGAAAAATGAAAATACTTTCTTACTATAAGGTGGTCTCGGTCTGTGGCTGCCTACTGCCTACTGCTGCATCATATCATCATAACTTTTTACTACTACAACAGGCAAATAGATTGGATAGCTGTAGATACTGCTGGAATATTCTCTTTACAATTCCCTCACTTGTTTTACCTTTCCATTAGGAATGCCTGTCTTTTTTTATAACATTAGCATTGCATACCGAAAAAATGATGCAAAAAGTAGTTTTTTCTGGTGGCTTTCTCGAACGTTTTTTTCATAAGAATGAGAATCATGTATGTTTGAAGTTTTGATTTTGATAAGGAGGATGACAAAGCAAGAAAAGAAATCCGAGGAGATGCAAAAATTGCATTGGGCTACTGACTACTACTAAAATAGTAGACAGTTGTGTCTGCTAGAAGAATAGACAAATAGTAGTGCAAACAACTATTGTAAACATTAAAGATGACACTTTTAATATAAAACAGCGTGAGAATAATGGTGATCATGTCATTATATAAGCGCAAGTTGTGGTCATAACCAAAATCGCGGCTAGAAAGGTGATCTGAGTATCTGAGTATGTATATGATGTCTATGTAGTATGTTGCTTGTATTTTTTCATTGTTGTGTCTAGAAAAAATATGTTTGCTGCTTGTGTAGTTTTTGTTAAAGCTTTTTTTCGTCGTGTGAGATAACACGTCCATTTAATAAACTTAGACTGTTTGTCTAGGCTGACGACACTGACTGGACTGTATGTATGTAGAGCAGACTGCTGGATTTTTGGTTATATAATGTGAATGTCTTAAAAAAGATTTTATTCGTAGATCATAAAATGAGTTTTTGTCGGTGTTGAGATAAAAAAATTATTAGATTGTTGGGTTGGGACATGTAGTACATAATATGTACTAGATACATGCAAAATTGGATAAAAGTAAACTCAAAAAGGCGAGCTTTTTAATTTTATTGTTACCGCATAAGGTTGATCACAACGCAACGATTCACAACTCAAATTCAAATCGAAGATATCATATCTTGTTTTATTATCTCATTTGGAAATATGAATTTTGCTTATGCACAAATCTGTTGTGCTTTATTGCAGTGTTTGCATTGCTAAATTTTTTAGAACATTAACATTGTTGCGATTTGAAAATTATTGTATCTATAATGTTTTGCAAATTTTAAAACTGACAAGAAAAAATGTTACCTCTACACTACAACTATAAATGAAATGTGCCATGTGCCTTCCAGAGGTTAAAGATTATTTTGACTTGATTTGATCTTCAATATTGCTAAATCAGCAAAATGTTGTTTTTTTTATTTTCATTCCGTTTGCAAATTTTGTTTTGCATAACATTTGTATGTCGATTTTTTCCTTTTCTCATTTTTACGGTAACCTACGACGGGGCATGAGGGCATGACGCTGCACATTCTGAATATTTATGACCAGAAGAATAGTATAAGTTGCAAGTGTGTGGGCCAAAAGGGGTAAATGTAGGTAGATATAGTGTAAAAGGTGTTGTGGGTTTTTCATAAAATTTCAACTAAAAATTCATCCGATAAGACTGCGAGCGTACCACAACATTTTCAGTAGTAGTAAAGTACTCACAATTGTCAGTCCCAGTGTTTACTTTTACAAATCCAAATTACTTGCTTTTTTGTTTAAAAATTAAGTATGATGAATTATCGTAAATATAGAATATGCAATAGTATGTGTACTATGAATTCTATGAAAATTATTGCACAAGTGGCATGCACAATCTTATTACGCACGTATTATAGTTTATCTTGACTCTAGGTAAAATGTTCATTTGCACTTGTAATGCAGGCAGACTGCACTAACCAGTACATACATACATATTAACCAAACTGTTAGGTTGCTATAAACTTGGCAAACTATTGACGTACACTTTGTTACACACATTTTACCTTCATCATATAGACAACACATGAGTGTAACACAAAACCAAACATGTTATAATAATATAACTTATACGGATTCCGTTAAATCTACGTAGAATGATACGCTTTTTCTATTAGAACACGTATGTTATTTCTTCAGAAAACATTGGCAGCTTTTACAACTAAACGGGGAAGCAAGCAGTAGAACTAGTAGAAGCTATGCCACGCCATGCCACTAATAATTATGCCAGCTCCATCATCTTTTAATATTTTAATGTTAAGTATTCATCTGTCTTCCTTCACGTAAGTATTCCCACATTTCTAGCCTTGAATTAAAAGTTAAATAATTATTTACTGGCAAACATATCTCGAGCACAAAAACTCAAAAGCATCATCATCATCATGAAGTGTGCGAAGCAGAGTAGGAAGGAGTGCAGGATAGTAGTATACTTAAAATGATTAAATCTGTATCAGCTTGAAAAAAACTGAAGGATGATGCGGATGGAATAATTAACTCCAGAGAGAGTACACACCAAATTACTCTACTAGTTCTATGTACACGTATTATTGAAGTCAGTCAGTAGTCGCAGTAGTAGTGGATGTTGATCTGCTAACTATTTGCTCGTCATCATAAATCACACAAAATAAAAGTAAGGGTTGCTTTTGGTTGGTTGGTTGGTGGAGAATTGAAGTTGAAAAAGGAAAGCCGTGTATGTTCGTATTAGTAAGTTAGTAAGTACACACATGCCACATTATTGTACTTGCACGCACAAAGTAGTACATTCCATTCCATTTGCACCTTCTTCTAGCCAAAAGTTTGGGTTGTGGTGTGGTCAGCTGCTTGATCTAATCCACTTTTCATTAAAGTTAACTTTACTAGTACACCATCTTTCACCATTATTAAAATCCGCGTTCCTTATAATATTTTTGCATTTCTACACGGACCTACTATATACATTATACTCAGCGACTTTGAAAGTTTGAACAGCATACTTACGTGGACAAACTGTGAGGAAAGCAAGCAATACAAAAAAATGGTGATTTTCACAATAATAATATTATATCAACGAGAAAGTCGCTTGTTTTGTTTGTGTGTATAGATAGGAGTGTAAAAGATAAATTTATGGAACAAGTAAGTATTTTTTTGTTTATTGATTAAGGGATAGAGCAGTAGGCCAGTAGAAAAAGGCAAATTTTTAAATATCTGATAGCAGTTTTTGTGAACTCGCTTTTACGACAAGGTTCGCTGTTCGCTTGCAGGAGAAATTATATAAAAATAATATTGTTGTGTTGTATTTGCGAGAAAAATTAAAAGTTGGAGATTTGGAAGTAAGAAGCTAGCAAAAAGATGCTCATTTTGAGTCTCCAGAACTTAGTAGTGTTACAAAGACGAGAAATTAAAAGAATAAATTTTGAAGAATCCATTCGACTCGTTTGTAGTTTGTATAGACTATAATAGAGTTATTAGCAAGGAGACTACGACTACACGTACATAAGCTTCCATTCCATCGTCAATAATCTCATTACACTGATGATTGTCTCTTTGATATTTTTATGTCTAAAAATAGATTTCCTGAAGACAGGGCTGTAGACAAAGAATAACGCAAGCGTGAGGAAGGAAATATCACAGGAAACGGCAAGGCTACATCTTTCAACTGCTCTCCTGACGTGCCTGTTGGGAAAAAAGGTGCTTTATGCGAGTTCTTTCTTATCTCTTATTGCATAAATAACTTTTACTGAATATTGTATCGGACAAGACTACTGTTGGGTGCATGGATAAACATTGAAGCTTGTAGAACAACTGCCTGCAGCATTGTGTCAACAGTGCAGTTTACTGAGTAATCGTTTGTGTTTTATCATCGCAGATGGGAACCCAACCTTTATAAGTGAATAACCGTCGTGACAACTCGCGATAATTTATTATTAACAGTTTATTCTGGAAGACATCGGTCGGATTGGTTTTTTATTTGTATAATGAATGAGATTGAATGAAACGGAATAAATAATTTATTGATTTCGTCGCCTAAAAGTGAACTTGTCAAGAGAGTTTAAAAGTATACTCTTTGCGTTGTCAATACAAAAGCCTAACCATGATGGAAGGCAACAAGGATGAAGCTTATCGTTGTATTGACCTTGCTGAGCAGAGCTTTAATACTGGGGATCGAGGAAAAGCTGAAAGATTGCTGAAAAAGGCAGAAAGGCTGTATCCCACACAAAAAGCTAAAGGTGTGTCCAAAGAAGAAAAGTGCTGTTCGAGTTAAATTAAGAAAAATTATTCAATTTGTTGGTTGTCACACTAAATACTATCTGTTTTGATAGACTTGTTAGCACTACTTAGTAAATTGGGCGAGTCGACAGCAAGTGGAGAAAGCTCAGCAAGACGGAGAAGTAGTGCTCCACAACCACCTCCCCCCGGACGTAAAGATAGTGAACCATCTGGATCTGGGACAAAATCTAGTGCTAGTGGTCCAGAGTTTACACAAGACCAGTTGGACGCAGTAAAAAAGTACATTGCATCAACATTTTAATTGCAATTTAAAAATGATGCTTTTCAACTTTCAGCTTCTTATATAAAACATTTTTTCAACACAGGATCAAGTCTTCAAAAGATTATTACGAAATACTAGGAGTTTCTAAGGAGGCTACTGAAACCGATCTAAAGAAAGCCTATAGAAAATTAGCTCTTCAGTTTCATCCCGATAAGAACAAGGCGCCTGGTGCTGCGGAAGCCTTCAAAGCCATCGGGAACGCCTTTGCAATTTTAAGTGATGCAGAGAAGAGAAAGCAATATGATCTTTATGGTGCTGACTCCCCACAATCATCTCCCTCGTCTCACAGGCAAAGTCAGTATGCGTACACTCGCGGGTTCGAAAGCGAGATGACTGCAGAAGATTTGTTCAACATGTTCTTTGGCGGAGGATTCCCCTCAGGCACGGTGTACACTAGTAGTGGAGGTCGACGAACACGTTATTACTACCATTCTCATCAACAGGAAGGTGGCCAGGGGCAGGCTGAAGGAAATAATGTAACGGTTGCTCTCCAAATCCTTCCTATACTTTTCTTCATTCTTGTCACGCTCGTGTCATCCTTCTTTGTATCAGATCCTACATATTCGTTGACGAGAACGCAAAAGTAAGTCGTCCGTCACTATTCATTAGTTTGCATTGAACTAAAATAATGGCAATTATTATTGTTTTTAACTAAATGAAATGTGGCATTGTTCTCAGATATAACGTAAAAAGGACAACAACAGATTTAGACGTGCCATATTATGTAAAGGAGACATTCACGTCAGACTTTCAAGGGAACCTTCGTCGAATGGAATCTGCTATTGAAGAAGAGTATATAACTAATCTACGTAACGAGTGCTATAAACAGAGAAACTACAAGGTGAAATATCATTATTATGCATAAAATATTCTATTGACTACATTTTCTACAACATTTATTAAAAATTCTGTAGGAACACATGATATGGAGAGCGAAAAATTTTGGAGACGATGACATGCAGCGTCAAGCTCGCGAAATGAGTCTACCTTCTTGTGATGCTCTGCACACTTTACGTCAACGAAGTCGATACGGCTAAGCACTTTGTACTGTTCCTATAGGCTTTTAACGTATTTTTGTTTGTGTTTATAGTAGTATTTAGATTAAAATCAAATTACTAATATATGAAACCCTATAATTAGTATACTGAATGAATGTATAGGAACGGAACGTTAACGTGGTATTTACATAATATACGGAGGAAATTTTTTGTGGACTGCTGATTTACCGATAATTATAGAAAAGAATTAATTTTTATTAGTGAAATGCCCTTTTTATCGACTTTCAATTTTAATACTTCTTCAAATTCATAAATTGTACTCATGTGCATAGGAGGGTGTCGTACAAATGCACACGGAAAGTTTAGATGAAGTAGACATGAAATATCACTTTTATGTTGAATGTGGTTTGCAAAGGTTTTTCTCTTTACAATTAATGATTTACGGAGTTACTTTCTCATCTTTACTATCAGTGGACATTTATTTGTAGTCATGCTGTTTGGTGCATATTTTTGTGATATGATATATGTTACGTTCTTAGCATACATTGTACACTCGAAAAAAGTTAGTCGACTATTATGTTGCGCTGAAAAATGACAAGTATTACTTATATATTCATTCATGATCCAGGTTAACCTGTATGATTTCACTACAATATAATAGTTATACTTTGTACTGCTAGAAATGCTAAAAAATATGTTTTTGCATTTGACAATTACTTTGTTCTATGTGTTGTAATTTGTAAGATGTATATTTTATGCAGTTCATGAGAGCTAGAGAGCAGCTAAAAATTTAAAAATGATACTATAATTTACAACTTACAAAATTGACATTTAAAATCGTTGTCATTAATTTATTTCTACTTTAATTATGTATGACATGATACATGGGAGGTTATAGGAAGAATGAAGATAAAAAGGAAATCGTACACTTGACCTTATTCTGTAACAAAAAGAGAAAGTGGAAAAAGAAATCCGAAAACTAGTAAAAAATAATGCTGGCAGACCTGCCTTCAAACAAAACAAAGTGAAAGGTGAACTGGGTTTTTAAGAGCGCCACTCGTACTCGTGTTTTACTTTAAATTAAAAATATTGTCGACTAGTCCATTTCGTTTTATTATACTGCTGAATATCATGTAATGTACCTACTGTATTTGTATAATCATACTCATTTCATTTCATTTACTATTGTAAGTATGTAGACTGCTCCTCTATGTAAAATAAAATCAACTATAACGTCAGCACTTGTACAAAAGATTTATCATTTTTGGTTATGGATTCGATCAGTAAAGATGGCTTTACTCTGAGGAAAAACCAATCGTCAAAAAATTAACGTCATCAGTCTATTATATGCCTACATACTTGCCGCTATACGGTTTACAATGATTCCAAATCCCAATATGTATTTCCAATAAACTACAAAGCCCAAAGTAGCCTTTTCACTACATTTATATAAGAGCGATGACTGTTAAAAATCAAACTTCATTCTCGACTAAAAAATTGACTTACTTTTATAGATGATAGCTAAGGCTTACTATTTGGTATACCTTTATTGTCCGTTTAGAAACATTCGCAATTTATCAAAACAAAGCATGTATGCTATTTGCACAATGTATGTAATGTAGGTATATATAAATAAGTATCTCAAGTATAAATCGTACAAGTTTTTGTATGAATTTATCAAATCTTGTAACTACTCCAGTCTGTAACAAAAAAGTTTATGAAACCCAAAGTCAAATAACATGCTATGCTTCATTATTATTACGTTGTATCAAAGGCAATTAAGACACGAAATGTGATTTTTTGTAATAAAAAGGATTTTGAAATGTGAAAACTGTATGAAATGAGTGTGTGTGTTAATGGAGTTATAGTATAGTGTGTTTTAGTGCCCAATCATCATATTGTCAAAAATGAGCAAGCAAGTAATTCAGCGTCTTACGGAACGTGCAGAAAGGTTAACAACAGTGAAAGTAGGTACATAGTATGTTTTCGATACGAGCATCAATGATTTTAAAGTCCAACCAACACATACTTTATTTTCTTCTCATTAAAAATTCATCTCATGTTGTTTAAAATACAGAGGAACAAACAAAGTTTGAGAAGAACAACTATTCATGCACAACCACCACCCACGAGCAGCAGCGTTTGAATTTTTGGGCTACCATAAAGTTATTCCTCTTCGTCAAAACGTATATATATATATTTTTTTTACCATCATCATCATCTACGTATTTATTTTTTTCAGTTTTGCTTGTTCAATCATTTTTTTTCTTCTGTTATCATCATCTTAAGAGTCAGGATATTTACAACACATACAAGTGATCTTTATATTCAATCGTAAATAATAGTAGTTTTTAACATTAAAATCGCAATAATAATTTAATAATAATAATAAAACAAAATACTATTATAATATGATTTCAATTTGATTTTTCATAATGTGTGAAGCCAATAATA
Source organism: Sinhomidia bicolor (assembly GCA_027743785.1). Lineage (NCBI taxonomy): Eukaryota > Metazoa > Arthropoda > Collembola > Entomobryomorpha > Entomobryidae > Sinhomidia > Sinhomidia bicolor. Next base: position 51,410 of record JAHZMT010003941.1, read on the forward strand.
TCTGTTTTGTTCGGAATATAATGTATTTTAAAACATTATTATCTCAGTAGTAGTAGTAGTATTTGAATATTTAGTTATTCCTTATCGTATTAATATATAAATTAATTAATATACACAGTACAAGGCTCTCTCATCCTCGAAAAAAGAAAATAGTGATTATTAGAAGTACAAATCAAATTATCTTCCTTCTCATAGTACCATTAAAAAAGTTCTGCAGTGGTGACGACAATATAGTATCATCCTCTTAACAAACCAACTAATAATGAAAACCAAAAAAGAAAGAACAAAGAAAGAGAAAAATCTGAAAGAATGTGCGAGTGCCCAATTGAAAGTTGTGTAGCAATTTGTATTGAAGAGAGTAGAATCGTTATTAACATACCTTTTTATTGTGTTAAATTAGTTTCTTTGAATTAAACAGTATATAATTTTTTGTGTGCTATATATTTCATCAAAAATCATAATAGAATATTTTTAGCCTTTTCATAAATAAAGTAGTTATTTCGGTGAAGACTGGATAATATTGCTTTTATTGATAGATAATAGAATGATGTTGAAAATTGAAACGGAAATAATAATTTTTTTATTTACATAAGATAGATTGCATAAGAATAGCACAATAGGAGGCATTTTTGATGTACGATCTTTAAATGTAAACAATAATTTTATAATTTAGATGGTATAAATTAACAAATTAATAGTTTATTCCGCCTCAGCCGCTTCCTCCTTCTTCTTGTTGGACCAGTCAGGTTTGCCATCACCGTCCTTCTTGCCGTCCTCATCCATGGTGAACTCCTTCTTCTTCACCTGCTTCAGTTGGTTACGGAAGTTGAACTCGGCAGCCTTCTTCTGGAGCTTGGCGAACTTGTTCTCGTACTTGGACACCTTCTTCAGGGTGGGTTTCACGCTAAATGGAAGAACAAGAAAAGACACAAAAACATATTTTTTGTCAGCTTTCATCATCACAAGTTGAAATTTTACTTTTCACAAAAGTTGTATAGCTTATCTTGAATGAGAGCTGAAAACTTACAATTTGCCACGCAGATCATTGACCTGGATATTGAGTTCGTTGATCTAGAAGAGGTAGGGGATTAAGAAAACTACCATTATTTTAAATATTCATTATAGTTTATAAACGCATGTATTAGGGTAATATATCGTTATTATGAGACTCGACTGGAAAGAGAAAGCATTTCTCAAGATGCTGATTGTACTTTCACGAATGCAATACAAAATGTCTGCATTGAATTGAAATATAACAATCATTCACCAGAACTTGCTTTCTCCTTCTTTTGGGTAAAATCACAGCTATATAAAATGGTTAAGACGACAAAACTCTTAAATAGGAATCGAGAGTAAGCCAAACATGCGTGTGTAAGCAGAAAAGTTTAAGTAGGTAGGAATGTAGTAAGCAGCATACACCTTCTTAAATATCACATTGAATATAGTGCAACGATTAAGCAAAAGTGAAAGCAGTTGATTGTTGGTTTGGTTTTACATATTATAATAGAAGCAACTAAAATTCAAAGGTTAACAAGCACATTTACACACTGAAGCTATATAAGTTGATAAACGAAAAACAAAAAAAAACCGCAACAAGAATTGAAATCATTTGTCGTATAAAAAGCAAATTATAAACATTGTAGTAATACTTACAACAGCAGCACAGCTTCCATATTTCCTTTTTCATAAAATGTGTTTTAGATATTTATTATCAACACATTTTTGTTACCCATTTTAAACGGCTGTATTTACATCATTAATTGCATTTTAAGCATCTTTTTACGGTTTTACATTCTCTAACAACTTGAAGAACAACTTGCGCGAGCTCTAAAACTACTCAAAGTAAAAAATTACAATAACAACTTGATTAATCATATATTGCGAATTTTGATAGCAACTACCACATTAATTTCTACTGCTATTTTTTATATTTTTTACGTGTCATGTCACTCATTATTCTGGCGATATGCTACTACCAACACAAAAATGCCAACTAAAACTACTTTTATTAACTTTAATGCTTTTATTTTGCTACTACTGTTTTAAATCTTCTTTTGACCGTGCGTACAAATGTTAATTTTAATTTTTAGCAACCACCTTTACTACTTTTACTTTTATACAACAAAGTGTGACGTGCGCGTGCAGAGTTTAACAAGACAAAAGGACGTAGCAGCAGACGTGATAATTGTCAATTTCCAACAGTTGAAAACAATATTGATAATAATAATTTTGAAAAAAGACATTCATTCCGTCATTTAAACAATAATTCATTCTAATATATTTTGTAGCAAGATTAGAGCTTTGTCGGTTTGTTGTATGTCTTTTTTTGTTGATTGTTAAAATCATTCTTGTGTCATAATATACAACCTTATATAATAAAATACACAAAAGAATTACTCTAAATATTTTTTTGTAATTTACATTTGTACATGTTGATAAATAACTGTTGTATATTTAGCGCATGCATTAGATTTGCCGAGCGAACATTTTTTAAATTTCTAAACAGGTTTTATTTTTATAACAATAATAATTATTATTATTTGACTACAGTACCAACATTAACCACAGTTTTTTTACAATTTTGTTACACAGGAAGAATACACAATGCAATGCATAAAGAGTTTTAAAAATTACTTGTGCATTATTAACCATGTTTGACGGTATTATAATAACGTATGTATATTACAAGAATACTAGTGTTGAGAGTAGCACAAATGCATTGCCGATTGTATCGAAACAAATATATATGTAGTGATTATCGGCGACAAAACGTAAATGTATTTGTGTGAGTGTGTATGTTTTAAATAGGAAATAAAATAAGTACAAAAAGCGGAACAAAAATTAATGAAAAAAATAATAGTAAAAAAATCAGAAAATGTGAATGGAAAGTTTGTGACTTTTGTGTGAAAAAATGTGGTTTTCAAGTAAGAAAATATATTTTTTTATAATCTTTTTTAAATAAGTAACTCGTTTTAATTGAAACAGTATGTAATAGTATAATAATCAAACCAATAGATTGATTGAAGAATTTAAGGGGGATCAGGTCAAATTCGTAGTCATTATCAATTTATGATGTCAGTTGTTATAATAAAATTATCGTATTAATATATAATCATTGAACAGCCTTTCTTTGGCAAATATAATGGCATTATTATTTTATTCTCTTTGTTCAATACTCCTCTTAAAAAAGAAGCTCTGTTAAAGTGAAACTTAAATTATTATTGTAGAATTATAATTATTCGTTATTTAAAAAAATGAGTGTATTATCATTAGTAAAAAAAATTAGCCAGAGAGAAAAAAACTTTTTTTTGAGAATAATAATAAAAAAAAGTTCTGTATATACATAAGGACACTTGTTTCTAATAGGCTAGCTTTTTTGCAGGGAGAATTCTCAGAATTCCTTTATGACATTTTATACCATCGGTTAGATAACTTTTACTTTTTTGCAGTGTATCTCTACAAATTCATCAAAAGTGGAAAAAACTTAACTTTCATTATGCGGAATAAACAAAAGACGTGTTGTATAGTAGATCCGTTAATCTTTTTCTTCAACAACTAACAAGAACAAGATGTATATTTATAATATCTTCTGCTGGAGAGTGACTTGTTGTTGGATTTGGAATATGACATGAATTATAAATAAATAAATAATATATATATAGGCTGTGTGACACAAATAACAGAAACAATTTAAAACGATAACAAATGTGATGCTTTCTTGTCTTACGGTAACCATTTGCAATTGATTACAATCGGTCAAGAAGACTTCCATGCAATTAACTTTTTGCATGAAAATATTACTGTATATAAAAACGCATGTAACTGTAAATTATCCTTATTTTTGCATATAAATTTAATATAGAGCATAAATATAAAAATGTAGGCCTTTTCCGTAAACAATTTTTTAAAAAATATACCATAAAATTTTTAAGAGCTCAAACAATAATATTTTTGTTGTATACGAGTGAAAGAAGGTCCAGTTGTGGTTAAAGATGCATTTTAACTGTATAACTTTTGTTCTCATAAGTACTACTAGTAGTATTTTTAAACAAAAGGACCACCGTGGGAGGTTATATATATATATATATGAAATGTATTATATTACGTCTCTGACAGAACACAACTTTCATCATCAGTAGTAGTATATAGTGTATAGAAAGGAAAGAGAATAAAATGAGAGTAAAATAAAAATGTGTTTGTGTGTGCATGTGTGAAACAATAATTAAAAACAATTTAAATAAATAGTAGTAGTAGTGGTAGTATTTTTTGAGTTGAGAAAAATTTGACATTTGCACTACTGTGGCTAGCCCATTAGAACCCAAAGAAAGATGGATAATATATATACTACGTAAACAATTATACTGTTGTTTGATATTTTGTTACAGAAGAAAAAAATGTAGATAGGAGTTTATAATAGATAGTAGATATATAGGACACACTGACAACACAAATATAGTATGATATAAACTGTTCAAATATTATCGCATGGTATATTTATATAATGAATAAATAAATGTACAAGAAATTATTAATTATTAAGTGTGTATTTATATATAGGATAGACTAAAAGTAATGAATCGGCAACCAAGTAATTAAATACATAAATATCGTGATCACTAGCTATCATGAGCTGACCCCCCTTTTCTTCTTCATTCAATAAGTTGATCATGCTTGATTCTTGTAGTTTGTTTTGTTTTTTCTTCATAATTTTTTGTGGGAGAAAGTGAAATGAGAAAAAAATCATAATAATATAACGGTTCAACAATAGTATGATTGTCAGATAAATATAGTACCAGATTTGTTTAATGAAAATTAAGCATCATCATATTTGTGTGCGTGGACATATGAAGATCCTTTGCACGCACAACGGAAAAAGTCAAAATTTTGGATGGTATAAAACAGAAGAGAGAAAAGTAAAATAATAAAATAAAAACGATCTGTCAAAAAATTGAGACAACACTATAATATGTGAACTATATAATATTATATTTTATTGTCTTCAGAAGACGTATTATTATTGTGGTTTTGTGACTGCTATTGTTGCAAAGTTCAACAAAGGCATAATAAAAAAGGAAGGCCTACATTTTTATTATTATGGTGTATATTGTTATTAGAGTACAAAAATAAGCCTTGTAGTAACTGTACAAAACGACAAAAAAAAAGAGAAGGTAACATTGTAAATTATAAAAAAAAGAGTATACCTAGACGAAAGAAATATTATGTTTTGTTTTTAAAAAAATAAATGCTCTACAGAAATCCGTCACAGTTGATTCCATTGTTTTTTCTCAACTTCCAAATTGATTTTTTAAATATTGAACATGTACTTGGTCTGGTGTAAAGAAAGTGGGTGGGGAAAGGGGAACAAAAAAAGAACAAAAATCATAAAATGATAAAAATGAGAAATGAGAACAAATAATTGAAATGATAACTCAACACAAAATTAAAATAAAAGAAACTGGTGCGGAATTAATGGGAGATCGGAGTGTAATATTTTTTTTAATTTAGGAGGAGAGTAACGAAATCATAAAATATATAAACACTCGTTTTGTATTTGTGCGAGTTGTACATTATGAAAATCGTGTTTTGACGTGTAGTTTTGCGTATTGAGTTCATTATTTTTTTATATCAATTATTGCAGATTTTGACTTTTGTTTTCACGCATTCATTATCAACGTTATTAATGGTTTGGTATTGCCAGTTTAACAGACAACAGAAGCCCTAAAATAAGTAGGTAATTATTATTAAATTATGCAGTACATAGTCTAATGGCGAGCGTATTTATGTTTTGTATAAATTTTTTTCTCGATGTGCAGCAGTGTTTTTGGTTGGATAAAATTATAGCAATACATATTTTTAAAAAGTAAAAAATATATTTAAATATATAGCAGCGGTGTAGTAGTTAGCGTTTTTGTATAACAATAATAATAGTAATAATACTGATGAAGTACTAGACAATTAACTTAAATCAAGTATACTACTGCCACCACCATTAGCAGCACTAATCATAACATAATCATCATCACCATTTATACCGTAAATAGCCTATTTAGCGTAGCACTGTTTTAATAACTGATTGGATATTATATAGCTGGCTTATAATAATAGCTCCATATCATCACAACAGGACATGTTTCAAAAAAGAAATTTAAAGGTAGCCTTGTTTTTTTTGCTTGGGTGCGAAAGATAAAAAAGGATTTGACACGCGACGAATAATAATAATAATAATAGATAAAAGTAGCAGTTGAAAAAGGGGAAACATTATTATTATTTTATTTTAATTATTATTCTATATAGGTAGTATGTTGTGTTGTTGGAAAGAAAAGTACCTCGTAATCTCTTTTTCGAACTTCATATTCCAAATCCCATTTCTGTGACTCGCAAAGATACAGGCGGTCATAATACTGTTTGCAAATCGCCTGAACATCCTCTATACAACAATAACCAACAATAAGAGCATCAAAAACAATAGAGTAGAGCAGATATATATTAGGTATATATATGTTTATATTGCAGTTAGGTATACACACCTACAACAGCAACAAAGATATACAGTACAAAATAAAGACACCACTTAATTATCATTATTATTGAATATAATCAAATTGTTAAAAATTAACGAATCCACCGTCTTTTATCCATTCGCATCATTCTGTATTGAGGTATTCCACCCACAGTAAATTACTAAACTACAAAGATAATGTTCTTTTCTTACGCAATACCAATGTGTGTTTGTAAAATGACGATGAAACTGAATAATCTCCCTGCAAAAAATCCTAACCCTGCGTAAATTATATAGTGATTAATAATTTTAAGTATTTGAAAAAGTAAAACATTACGCTCAATGTTGCAGCACATACCATTATTACAACTAGAGATAGAGTTTATGAAGAAGAAGAAGAAAAGGATGATTAATATAATTTGTATTTTGTATTAAAAAGTAGCAAAAAAAATGTTTTGTTGTGTGTAAATAATAGTAAAAAATCGACATCACAGAACTCGTCGAATAGATGCAAATCACTTTTAATAATAAAAGTACAAAACTTTACACTATATATCTTGATTATTTTAAAAAGAAGCTCTGTTTAATTTTTTTATAATCAAGAGCTGTTGTCTTTTTTGTTTGTAGAGTAGTAGTTTACCTCATAATCTTTGACCCTGCTCTGCCATTCGAGATCATATTTGTCACCCTCTAATCTCACTATTTTCTCGTGATACTCCCGGCAAATCGTCTGCAACTCCGCTACACATGATATACACATATAACATTTAGAGAGAATAGATATAGAATACTGTTTCTGGTTTGGTCATGTCATCATTATAATCACAAGAAACAAAAAAAGGAAACGAAAACTCATAGAATAATATGAGTAAATTATTATGAATAGTAAATAATAATAATAATAATGCGTTATTAAAATGTAACAGCGTCACACAATTTTGCTTTTCTTCTAGGTTTTTTTTTCTCATAGTACCCCAAAATCATTTACAGCATCAGCGTACACAACTTATCTTTTGCCATCGCTAACAATAATAGCAAAAACATGTAATTAAGTTTATTAAAAAATTGTCGCAGCGTAGAAGCATTGTCTTTATACCATAAAAGTTGTTTGTTACCTTTCAAATTGGTTTTTTACTATCAAGATTTAATACTAATCGAAAAATCGCTATTAAAGTTTTTCACTTTGTTCTTCCTCAGCAAAAATTATAAACATACAGGCCGTATATCGCATCATACCGTACGGTTATACATTGTCATAAACTTAAGTACGAAAAAAGACACGGAGCTGTTTGCTAAATAAATGCTTTTTATATGCACTTAAAATTCAAAAAATAGATATGTAATAATGAAATATTATATAAACAAGCCAAGGGAAAAATGAACATATAAATTATCATTCAGGGGATACATGGAAGAGAAGATAATAATAATAAATTATAATAGCAAAATATAAGTTTGGACAAAAACTTATAAGGTAATTTTTGCTGTTTATCTTTGTAACAACTAACAGGCAAGAATCAACAGGGATGAACGAGAGATAAAAGTGGTAGTATAACAATGCCAATAGCAGTAATAGAAAATGGCAGAGTTTGACCATGAAATTGCTTCCCACATGATCTAAAGGATGGTGATAAGCAATTTCATTAAAAACTGAAATCGCTTATAATTCTTATATAAAAACACAACCGTTTTGCGTATTTACTGTAAGAACATAAGAACAGGTCGATGTCGATGGACGACCAGTTATCTAAAACTTTCTCTGCTGTGTGGAAGGTCAGAGTCAAGGAAGGTCAGCAATGCACAACAATTTTGCGTGAATTGAAGTATATGTATTTCGTTTAAGGGCACAGGGTGAAAGCACTCGTCATAATAAAATCACGGGAAAAAAGAATATTATGTAGGGACCGATAATGCAGCTTGATTAAACACGAGAATTAATTAATGATATAAATCAACTTGTGTTTTTCTTTGTGGAGCGGAGAGAAAGTGAGAACAGAGAAACACGAGTTAAACGAACGACTGATAATACTGATAAACGATTGTATGTATATGAAAAGAGAAAAAAAATAAAAACGAAAAGTTTATAGTAGAGCAGTCATAATAAACGTAATGAAAATACATATAGCTATTAATACTTGGGAGTAAAAATTCTCTCAAAGGCAGGAAGGGGCGTATTTGCTTATTGTCTTGCAAGATTCTTATTGTTTGAAAAAAGTTGGTTTAATTATTATTATGGCTTTCTTTGTGTTGTTTGTGGTTGCCATTCAATTTGTACCTGAGCTTCTTTCCTGAGAGTCTCATACTCCAGGTCCCATTTGAGTCCCTCCAATTCGTCTACCCTTGCCTTATACGAAGTACAAATTCCCCTCAGATCATCTACACATTTTTCATAGTATATACATTATAGAAATTACCAGTAAGTATTCTTAAGTTGTCCATTTTTTACCTGTTTCAATATCCGTTGAAAATTACACAATGTACTTTTAGCATCTTTTCGTGTCTATTACTTATTATTTTGTAGATTTTACATTATTTCTATATACATATATACCTTGTGTTGTAAGATATGTGTTTTGTGACTAGACCATCATAAAATGACCATGTGAAAAAATTTTGAAACTGTAAAGCAATATTATTTTGTTCGCTTTACTGCCTGTAAACTGCAATGTATGTAACTGTAATGGTTGTTAAATGTATGTGTAAATGTGTTTAAAATGTAATTTGTGTAATTTGAAATTCACCCTTGTACTGCATTTTTGGCTCAACGTCTACACATTTTGACCTTTTACCAGGCAATTATCGCTGAGATATCATCAACTTCAAATATGTTTTTTTTAGAAAAAGAGTACCATTAAACACAACTGTACAAATACAAAACTTGTTTGAAGGACTTTTGGATAAATCAAAATAATAATAAAACAATAATCTTATAAAGGAAAGTTGACGGAGCAAATCCTGAAAATTAAAAATGAGTTTAAAGATAATAATCATCTTTGTAAGTTAAAATAGCTCAAAAATAGACGGATTTTAAAAAAATGTAAGATGAATTAACATGATTTTAGTCAAACACAAACACAGAGTACAAGTGAAAGTGTGTAGGAGTTTGAAACGAAAGTTGCTAACTGAAAAAATAACAAGAACAAGGGAGCTACATAACTTAATCTAAATTGAGAATACGTACACAAGTACTTTAAAACAATGACGGTTATTTTTAATCAACGTCTTTATCGTCCATGATATATTTTTTAGCCATCTGCATGCAGTTTTTTTTGTACATTCATGAAAAAAGTGTTTGTGTTAATTGTTTGTGTGCAATGTTTTTTGTTGTAAGTGTAAATGTAAGGTTTATGTTGTGTTATGTTAAAACGTAACGTGTGGGCGTGGTGAAAGTTGGTGTGTAATTGTTCTACTATTATTAGCACTACATTCATTCAAGTGAAGTGGTTCTGTTTTTAGTGTCAAATTCTATGTATATTCCATTCAAACTAAACACAGAAAATGAACTTTGATGTCTCCTGATTGTGATGTGTATATGTGTAATATTGTGTTATACTGTATTCTGAAAGATTTGTGATTGACTAGAGATTTGTGTCATTGAAAGTGTGTCATGTGAAATGAATATCTTCTGATCTACTCAAACTGTGTACAAAAAGTAAATGATAATGAAAGCTTGTGTGTGTGCACAGTGTAGTGTAAATTCTATAGCTGGGTGTGGTCAGTAGTTAATTACTCGAGGTAGAATCAAATTATGCAATTTTATATTTGGATACTTTGAATATAACTTGTGTATTTTAGCAATATTTCTTCTTTTTAAACGAGAAATCTCGACACAGTACCATCATTTTCATTTTAACTTGAGATATTTAAAAAAAGCTTTTTCGCAGTAGTATCAAAAAGATCACTGCACTTTGCGTGCATCCGAATATATACGTACCTATTCAATATTATTATTCTTTGATTACTACCATCGTACGTGCTATGTACGTACCATCAGTGGGGAACTATAAACCCTTGTATATTTTTAAAAATGCATGACTAACTCTCCTGAATCTGATATTATTATGCTTGTCTCATGCGTTTTGACTATGGTCACAGATATCAGTTACACTTTCATTAGCACATAGTGAGTTCAATTTTCATCTTCCGATGTATCACGCCGTGTCGAGCATACTACTTTTATTATTCGTCTGGTTGGCAAGCAAGAGAGAAAAACGAATTTCTCACTTATCGTCGTCTGCTGACGGTTTTGGGAGTCTGAAACAGTGGGTACACGTTTCAATCCAAATGAACTTGTTTAAATAACTAGACGAAAAGATGCGTTTTTTATACAAAATAAAATTGTAATGCTTTTACTAAGCTTCCATTCAAAATCCCTACATACTTCCCTGACATTACACTACCAACATATATATAACTTGGTGATCCACACGCAGGCTTTCTAAATAAAGTTTAAATTTGCTGTGTGCACCACAAAAGAACAACCTTTCATCTTGTGTACTCCTTTTTCTGGCAAATTTCCCAAATTACAGGCATGTTATGTTTCAAACTAAAAAGTCCTAAATATTTTCTGCCACGATATCCTGTACAAAAACCCTCCCAATTTCTCTCTGCTGCACATGAACGCTCAAGAAAATCAGTATAGGGTGCCGCAATACTGAAAATAATATTCCTCTTTCAAAAATATATTTGCTTCTTTTCTCATGAATTCTTTTCAAAATCATAGGATACCGATACCTTGAAATGAGAAAAAAATGAAACAACAAAAAGTAAGAATGGAAAGAAAACTGCAAAATCTATGCTCTCGCTCTTTATGTATTATTATTACATTTTCTTTCTGTGTGCACTCGTAGTGCGTTATTTCAGTGACCTACTTAAACACAACTTCATACGAAAATCGCCACTAGGGCGAAACGGTGTAAAAGGAAAACTAAAACTTTCATGAAAAACTGCAATCTTCCTGTTCCTGCTCAAACCTCTCACCAATAAGGACATTTCTAGGTGGCACGTACATTGCTACTTTCACGTGCGTTCATTTTCCAAACGAAATTTATAAGTTCAAATACAGTTGGTAAATCGTCATCTTCATCATCATCATGTTATGTTATGGATTGTGTGTACATTAAAGACAGACAAATCTTCTACACTCGAAGACTTCAAAGAATTTCTTTTTCAGGATTAATGTCAAAAACAAAGAAAGTGTGAATGTGTCTGCGACTTTCCCCTACACATATGTATTAGCACATTGCTATTTAGATGCTTTTAATATTTTTCATGCTTGCGTCAATATTTTAAACACGACGAAAATATATCATTCCGCTAAACTTTTTACATTTACATCACCACGATCAGTGTGACATCATCGTCATCATTACGATTTATAAGTTTCAGTAATTTTCTGTTTTTGTCAATTACATAATACTTTTACGAACATATATTTACATTTAAACTCAGAATGCAAACAGTCCTACGTGGTACTTTACTTTTTTGGTGTGAGCGAGCAAATCTTGTATTATTTTTTGCACATTGAAACTATTTAACTCATTCCATAATAATAATATGTAGAAATTATACACGAACACGAAATGATCACGAAAATACTAATAGGTAATTACTATTAATTATAGTAATAATTGAAGAGAAAAAAACGTTCGTTAGATTGTTTTATATAAAAAAATAATTATAAATTGTTCGGCATTGCAAAACTATTTTTGGTATTGAGATCCTCAAAAATAATTAAAAATAGTTTTAAAAATTTGTCGTTGATCTCTTGTACCGGATATTATTGTAAAATGTATTTTTTTGGTATGATGATATATCTCTAACCTCGAAATCTTTCCGATGGACTGAATATTCGATGTCATATTTTTGCTCTTCCAATAGGGAAAGTCGTTTATGATACTCTCCACAAAGGGATTTCACGTCGGCTGTGTGTTGTATAATATATATTTTTATAGAGATGTGCATTGTAAAAATAATATAATTATTATAAAAAATGTGTAAATGTTCATGAAAATGTTTACGTTATAAACAATAGCTTCCTGCCCTACTATAAAATTGTGTGTACACTTATATTTTTTTGCTGTGAATAGGCTTCCTTGAAAAATATTACTAACCGTTCACCTTGAATTATATATTTTTCCTTGTATTTTAATACCTTTACGTAGCAAACCCTTTTACTCTATTAAATGGTTTGAAGTGTAGTTTCAACTAGAAACTGTAGTTTTATTGCTATTCACTTTAGTGTAACTGATAATTATTATTAATAAAATTTGTCAAAAAGACAGAGTTATTTTTCATAACAAGTTTGATTCTACCTTCACTGGCGTCATCAAGGTTCTTGGGTTTGCCGCATCTCTCCTCAATGATTCGCCTCCTCTCTGCTGCCTTTCTCTCCTGTTCCTTCTTCAATTCCTCAGCAGCCTTTCTACGCAAAAGAAGTCGGAGCTTCTTCTTACGCTCAGGGGTCATAAACCCCTTCTTGCCCTTTTTGGAGGCAGCTTGCTGCTCAAGCCGAGCTCGGACCTCGGCCTTTTTGGCTTCGATCAAGGCTTGTTTCCTCTTGCGCTCCTGCACTCATCGCAATTAATCGGAATAATTAAGATTTAAAAATGACACTCTTACCATCTGAACTGTGATATAATTATTTTTCAATAAGTTCATCATAAGGTGGTTAACGTAGTTATTTTATTTAACAAGTTAGTAATTCCGGTTGAGTGACAAAGGTTTCCTTTTCATTTTGCGTTGGGACATGCATGTATGTAGACGCCCACACGAGTACGCTTGTTATGACCAGAGCTTTGAGGGCGGATAAACTGGTTAAATGGCGGTGTGAAACGATACCCCGGAAGCAATATGCAACATCCATAATCCTGTTGACGAATTGTAATAGCTAGCAATACAATTTCATATTCCCTATCATGAGCATAAAAATATTTCACGACAATCGTATAAGTGTTTGCTTCCGAAATAAAGCGATTTCCGCTTAACACTTGAGCTGATATTTGCACATTTTTATCTCTTTACAAAGTTTTTACTTTTATATTTTATACAAGATATTATGTATGTCGTCTACAGACGAAAATTCCTAGTCTCTATAAATGCACTCTCTTTACTTGCATGAAAAAGTTTGCTCGACTCATTATTATCCTCTTTAAACTACACGGTTTGAACGGACGCTATACTTTCCGAACTATATAGTAGCTATAAAAAAGAAAACGAGCAAGCTCGTCGCAGTACTAGCAATGAACCTGTTCTAAATTTATCTCGTGTGCGAAGGAAACACTCTTGCAGTGTTACTCATTGCAGTTATTTGTTGGAAGAAGAAAACTTAGTCATGAAGTCAAGATGAAAATCGTCTTGTTTAAAAGAGACACAAGAGGAACATTTCACTATCGTGCTGCTCGAATTCTCGCAACTCCTCTAATCTTTAATGTGTTCCAAAAAATCTGCACTTCTACTCATGATGACGATGATGATGGTATTTCCTCCCTAAACTTGCTTGATGTACGAAGACACTACTAAACACAGATAGGTATACATATTCCTGTAAATATTATATTTAGGTATATTATTGCTTATGTAAAAGGAATTTCATCGATAACTTCTAGACTTCCGTGTATACAAGAATTGATATATATGTATTCTTGTATTCTTTCCTTTGTTTATGTTTAAAATACTTTGCTCCGTGGATTTAATGTATCTTATTTCGACTTTCCCAAGAAAATGCCTGAATGATGTCACACATTTTAGTTTATACTACTTTTGTTAATAAAATTAGTCATTGTAGTGTGTTTTCAAAGATGGATTAATTGATTGATTGTATGTCCAGTACTTCATCGGCACGCTTCCGTGCTTCTCGAATCTGGAAAATAAAAACAAAAACAAATCCTGAATTAACGAGAGAATATTTCAACTTTAGCGAATTAAACAACAAACCAATAAGAAAAAATGTTTAGGGCAAACTTTCACACAACTTGTTCATAGCTGTGTAAATATTGCGCAAAGCTTGATTTGACTCATTGTTTAATAATTCATTCATATACGTTGAAATCAGTAATTAGCGTGGTAATAAATGTGTTGTTTGTAATATCCATTAAAGAGCATATTCTGCTCTATTTTCAAGAGTACGTTTTTTTTATAGATGAGTAGTAGAAAACTTTTTAAAATGCTCTGTAATTAAGATTGGATTAGCATAAACTGGTGTTAAAGCAAACCTTGTTAACTGCCAAGCCGAAAAAACGGGATATATGCAATGAGGGATAAAAACAACTTGTCAGTATTTAACTTCAAATTATTATTCATTATATTTCCATTTTCTAAACTGAAGCATTTTTTAAACACAATCAGCTTACTCGTATCTATTCAAAAAAATACTTATCTTGAAGTATCAAAAATCGACGATAAAATTGTAGTTTAGAATGAGATATCAAAAATATGTATTCTCAATCAGTCAATTTTGCATAGGTCTGTAGCGGTGGGTGGATGTCATCCAGTTATCCCAGTATCCAAATTTATTTGAAATCTCATTCATGCAATATTTTTTACAGAATTATGTACATGCGAAATGTACATGGTTTACTACTACTAATAATGTACAGGAGTAGATGTGTACATTTACAAAAAAAAATGTTAAGAGACACACACAGAAGGAACAAATCAATTTGAAAAGGTCAAACAAAGGGGAAGACAACAGATACGGGGTAAAAATGGTTTTCCTGGATGGGAAAATAGAAAAAAATATACATAAATTACATGTATTAATTATTATCCTGCGATAGTTGAGTAAAAATAAAAATGTGCAATACACAATGCTACGTGCAAAGATAAAAGGGAATCATTTTCAAATCAAATATTGAAATTAAGTTACAACATACGCCTAGTGAACTAGGTGTATGTATTACAAAGGGCAGCAAACATCAAGTCAATGGGGTCGCTTGCCAAAAAAGTGCAGTGCATTCTTAATATAGTAATAATAGTAATAACTGTATTACTTAGTTCATTTGATACGCTTGTACAAAACTATCACACAACTGTAACGTAAGTCTTTGTTCATAAAGGAACGAGTTGAGTATTGGTACAAAATTGCGACCTTGGCTCATGCTCGAAAAGAGGAAGTTGGAAAAAAGTGTAAGTGCAGCTACAACTACTCGATGTGAAACACGGATATCGGATATACATATTACACTATACACAGTATACAAAGAGATACGAGAATACACGTTGTAGTCTACAACAATGGCAATCATTCAGTACTCAATTATTGTGTTTGGTTGAACTTTTCTAAAAGTTTGTCTTGTGCATCACATTTTGCTTACGATTTTACTGGCGGCGAAGAATATAAGGGTGGAGAAGAAATGCTTCAACGAGTTTAATGCCTTTGTGTGTGTGGCCAAAGTAAGGATTATTTTGAGCTACTTACCTTACCTCTTCGTCCGCCATTATGATTTTAGTTGAACAGAGAGTCCTTTCCTACGGGCTAAAGACTTTCACTTTGGAATTGATCTGTTGAGACAGAAAAATCAGAAGAGCGCTGCTTTATTTTCCCACATGAAAAAAAATCCTTGAAGATGATGCAATTATCTCTTTTCAAATGCTACTCAAATGGAACTAGTTATGTATAATTTTAGCAGAGGGAAACTGAAAACTAATTTAATCATTTTTTAAAATGTGAAACCAGGTAGCCGGGGCGTTTTCCAACACTATATTATTATTATTATTTAACCAGCACAATAAAATTTAACGGCTGCACGAAAATCACTAATCTATTTTTTAAATGTAAGGTGGTTGATGACGATACATGTTTGATTTAAAAGAGAACTGTAACTTTGTAGGTACACGTACCTGCTTGCTGTTCAATGAATTTAAGGAATGTGTGGGGAAATATGAGAAAAGAAATAAAGCAATCAGATTTTTCCACAATAATTAAAGTAAACTGATTGACTAATTGATAAAATATGATATTTATAATAAACTGTAAACGTAGGTATTATTATTATAGTTTGAAAATGAGAGAATAAAGTAGAGATGTAAACCTACCGATACTCCGCAAGAGAAGGAACTGGAACGGAGCGGAGCTGGGACGGAAATGCCGAACAGGAGCAGAAATAGATTTGCTCAACAACCTTATAAGGTGACCGCACCATTTTCTATTTTTACTCGCAGCAGCAGGAGTAGAGAACTCAGCATGAAGAGAGGATCATCATCATAATCAAGTTGGTTATCTTAAAGCCAACTGTAAGCGATCATCAGCATCAGCCATTGAATATCACAAAAGCATACATCTTCAATTTTCTCCTCCTTGCAAAATACAACAACCTCCAATCCACTTCACGACCACCACCACCGAATTTACAGGGTAGCTTCCGAACAAAATCAGAGAGCACCGCCGACTCCGAGTTCAAGAAGCAGACTACAAACAGGGGACTCCTGTTTATAGTAGAAATGCTCATACTAAAAATGTTATGTTTGATGATACTACAACTGAATGCAACTCGTTTTATTCTACACATCATAAAAAATATCAATGCAGAATCTGGCAGTAAAGAAAATTCATCGTGTACATTCGTGTTCGGGAAGGAATAAATCTAAAGCCCTTTTTCGAAAAAATAACATACATATGTACATAGTATATACATACATACCAAGAAATAAGAAGAAAAATCAAATGAGGACATTCATTACTCAAACGAACGAGGGCGGATGATGTAACAACGATTCTATCGCCATTTTTTACAAAAATTGATTATACTGATATATCGTTCTAAAGTAAACATTATTTGCTGATATTTTACTATGAAATAAACATTAGCAAGCATTTTATCACACAAGTTGTTAATAATAGTACTAACGCATTTATGTTGGTATTTAAGCATTTCGTACTACAGCAATACAAGTTAGATGATGGGAAGGGATTGCACGGAAATTAGTTGTGAAAACACATTTGATGGAATGTATTAAAAATTAACGAGTGTAACATATAAACGCTAGAAATTGTATGAACACTGGAATGTGCTTTACTTTTGGAATATCAAAAATTCCTTGCGTATAAACAAACGTAATTTACACAAATAAATTAACAAATCAAATAACTGTAAATCATTGGACTATTATGGAATGGGTAATAGACTTGATACTATACATGAATGCATAAACAGGTACAATGCAGTCTATCATCACAATTACAAGAGTTACTAGGTATTTACAGTAAAGCCCGTAATAATTGAAGAAAAATAAGAGTTAAAATCCAATCTAAGAAGAAACTGTCCCAAATATTGACCACTTTGATGGTTGAGAGCCATGTTTTTGAGTAGATTGAGAAGTAGATCCATGTGCCTTCTAAAATCCATTGAATACTCGACAACTTCTTTGGAGATGCCTTCGTTGACAGGAAGATCCCTTGCTTCGCAAACTTGAATATGACTACCAATAAATTTAGCGTAGTTGTAACAAACCTTGAGGATCTCATCAAGAAAATGTCGAAGCTGCTTAGAGCTTCGAAAGGATTGTGCTAATATATTGGTTTGAAATTGGGTATGAGCGCTGAGAATTTGATCAAAATTTTCACTTTTGTCTACAGCGTTGGTTAGGATTACGTATTGATTTTCTAGCACATCTTCCTGAAGGTAGTGTTGCAAGTGGTCTATAAAGTAGCTCATTACGTTTCGAAGTTCCGCAGGTCCTTGGGGTATAGGAAACCGAAAGACACGCCTGGTATCAAGCCATATTCTGTTTAGTTCAATTTGTAGCAGGCGAACTTGAAGGAGAAAGCGAAATAATTCGTTGTACTTTGCGACAGATTCAGGACTAAAGAGAATATGTAGCGGCCACTCATCTTCCATTCCAAGAGACATTGAGGTCATGACATAGTTTAGAGTTGGATTTGATATGCAATTTGGGGGAAGCTGAATGTGGATTCTTTGGAGTATATCATCTTGAACCTGAACGCGCGTTGCAGCCAGTGTAAACGCTCTTCTGACGTCTGACAAGAGTGAGCTTTTGGTCATGGACGTGGATTTCAAGTTGAGAAGGAAATCATGGAACAGTTCACCTCTCCCCGTAAGATAAAAGTCCTTAATGATCCCCAAGTGTTTAGGAAGATCTGTTTCGGCTACTACGAGATGATGCAAATCCTGCAAAAAAATATTTAAAAAAATTTACAACATCAACAAAATATGCACTTGACAAAGTAAATAAAAATATACAGTAATATAATATGTGTATAATTAATTAACCTTTCCCACTTCAACAGCAATTTCTCCAAGAACAGCAGATAATTCCTCAATTCGAAAGGTGTCAACTGGAAGCTTTTTTAATTTATCATAAAATTGCTGCTGTTTTAACAGAATTGAGCTTCTTGTCTCTACGAATAATAAAAATATATTTGCATTTAGTATTATACATACGTGGTGATCAAAGAGTGTGCAGATAAAATTATTTTATTATTTTCAGTGTTACAAAAATATTTACATATATGGTCTTACTTTCGGAATTACTCAATATTCCAATGGAATTTCCAATGTAAAGAATCCTATCAGTCATTGCGATGGGAAAATGAGAAGGTACAACTGCGTAATCAATGTAGTATTTTCCGTGATTTCTATCTTTACCGTCCCTTACCCCGTACTTTGATGAAGCAGAATGTGGAGACTTATTCCCTGCCGAAGCACTTGTGTCCAATTTTGACACATTGATACTAGTACCACCACTACTAGTTGGCTGTTGCTGCTGCTTGATAAAAAATTCTCCATTTGGATCATGTAAAGAGCCAAAGACAATCCAGTTAATGATTTGATTATAAAGTATCTGATTCACCCATGGAATAACCCTGTAAATATAAATAAATAAAATGAACTATTCTGGCATTTTAAAATATTTTGATATTTTTATTGTTAAAACAAACTTTAATCGCCAATCGTTTCTGACCTTTTTAAATTTGTCTGTAGATGCACATTGAGATCATATTCAGTCTTTACAAACTCGACAATCAAAACTGAGCTCTTTGACTGTGCTTGTATTTTCAAAATCATGGAATCTAAAGTTTGAAAAACAGCTCGAAATACTTCTGTTTTTGCTCGAATCTCAGTTACGGTCATGTATGGATTTTCCAGAAGATCTTGCTCCAGCAGGGATATTTCCTTCTGATATTGCTCGATAATATCACGTATTCCGTTGCAAAAGGAGCTTACATACAGACCGAAAATTTGTTTTTTTCTAGTTCCACTTTTACTGTCACCACATATTCCTTTTGTCTGATTAAGTGAACTCTCAATATCTATAAGATGAAAACAATACAGAATTTTGCATAATTGCATACGTTTAATATTAAGTTTAACAAGTTTAAAAATATCAAGCGTATGCGTGGCAGAGTCTTTACATTTTATTAGTTTTATACCTAATTCAAATTGACCATCCAGAAAAGCCTCTAAACGTTTGTAATATGAGGCTACTTCCAGCACTTCATCAACAATATAATGTTCTGATGGATGGAACAATGGAACCTGTAAATCTTTTGAAATCTGTAAAAAAAAGTATGACACGTGTAAACACAACATAATA
This sequence comes from Sinhomidia bicolor, assembly GCA_027743785.1. Lineage (NCBI taxonomy): Eukaryota > Metazoa > Arthropoda > Collembola > Entomobryomorpha > Entomobryidae > Sinhomidia > Sinhomidia bicolor. The sequence continues at coordinate 71,463 of JAHZMT010003941.1, forward strand.
TACCCTTAATTTGGGATTAGTCATACAAAAGTAATTTGTCATAAATTTTTAAACTTCAAACAGTTTTCAATAAAAAACAGTTATACCTTTATAAATCGACCGTCATACTGGAAAACATCGCCAGTATAACCCAGTAAGGCCATTAGTAATTCATGATACATGGTTCTTCCTGATACAACTTAAAATAGTTCGAAAATTATAATTATGTCGAAAAGCAAAAAAAAACTTCAAACCACTGAAACAGCTAATTTTGTTCTCTTCTGTTTAGCTTCCAAAAACCAATAAATAAACGACGGTACGCAATTTTAAAATTGATTAGTGATGGCTAATAACATGAGACAAATCCTGTACAATTATAGTTTTAAAGGGAGCCTGATAATTTGAAGTAAAACCCTTCAACTACATATCTCACTACTGACCAGTTTGAGTTGTGTAGAAAATGAAGACGTAGACCGAACCGCTGCTTATTTCTTTGTGTACAAAACACATGGGCAATGAGAGATTTGTGTAGAAAAAATGAAAATGCCTGAAACTTTCTTTCTCTGCTTTTATTAGATGAGATTTGAACAAATGTAGAGTGGAAAATTGATTTTTTAAATGATCAAGACAAGAAGACAAAAGGTAGTAAATGCTACATTAATTTGTTTATAAATTAAGGAAAAAATTTATTTGATCTTTTTTCTAGATGAAGCCTTAATTTTCAATTATTTTCATTAACATAACTTTATAACAGATTAAATACATATGCAACAATAAATAAAGTAGTTGTTAAGTATCCGGTTGAAGTGATAATACCGGGTGCCGCGCTTGGAGGGAGTGTAGTGGTTGTTGGCTCGCCAGTGGTGGTGGTAGGTGGGACTATGGTACTTTGAGTAGACGGGCTTGGAATAGACTCATCTAGTTCACAAGTACCAGTTTCAGTTTCAAAATATCCGTAAGCGCAATCACAAGTTCCAAACGAGTAGCCATCTTCTAGAGTCTTGTCATCGTCTAGTATACAGTTGGCATTCTTAGTACAGACTTTGTAACCCAGTACAAACTGTCTTGCCAGGCAATAGGTTCCAACGAGACCAACACAGAGATCCAACTCATCGTCAAAAATGGAATCTTCCAGCATGTTGCATTGACACTTTTTGCTCTGGCAGGAAACCGTTCCGGAGTATGTTTTACATAATGTGTGGTTTAAAAGAACTTTCGGTTGACACTCACTGTTAATGCTAACAGTGTTGATGCCAAATAATAAATTCAGTGGAAGCGTAAAAGGGCCCCGTTCTGGAGTTTCTGCAATTGTTGTAGATCTCTGAGTGGATCTTTCGCCTTCTCCAACGGACTCGTCTTCAACACACCTACCTTCCTCATTTGAAACATATCCATACAGACATTCACATTTTCCAACAGAGTAGCCTTCTCCTTGGATTGGTAACACAATCTGCGTTAGGTGTACACGTCTTGTCCGGAAATATGGTGCTATGTTCAGCACTGCATATAGCACCTACTTTTCCCAGACAAATCTGAAGTGACGAGTCAAAATAAGCATCTGTATCCTGATTGCATTTGCAAACGCCGTCAAAACAGCCCGCTGAGCCATTATAAGTTTTACAGGGAACAGTGATAACCCAAGGGTCAATAATGCCAGGGAGTATATCCACACCATCTTTTGCACAACCCTCGCCCAAATCTACCCAAAACTGTGCGTTGGTTCCTAATACAGCAAGGGTAAGAATTCCTAACGATAAAGTTAGGAATAGAAATGTCCCCTTCATCTTTACTTTTTAAAATGTTAATGTTCAGTTTACAAACTTCCAAATCTCCAAATCAAAAAAAATCTCCAATATTCTTGTTGTCTTTTTTAGTTGGTCAAGTCAGTAAGCAATCAGACAAATTTGGATAATACGGCTCAGAACTGCCAAAATTAAAGGGAAAATGTTCAAACTTTTACCTTGCCACAATTAACACTCATTGAACAAATGCAAACCAAACTGCAAAATACGAAGGCTAGAGTACCACACCTTTGTACCTTTGAACGATGAAACAACAACGAAGCTTAAAACATGATAAGTTTTATGAGATAAATGGGCAAGACAGATTTTAAAAATATTTTACTCACACGCTTACAATAATCATGATTTTGTGTCATTCTATCAAATCAATCAAAAGGTATCAATCAAAATCATCATGTCACACTAAATACAACTTCAATATTACTTACGCTGTACACCGAGGTCTCATGAACAAGATAAAAAAATGGTATGAATGTTATGATAAGCAGCCCACGGTTGACCTTCATGATAACAATGACAAAGAAAACAAAATTTCATAACACCTGGACTTACACTACTAAGGTAAGTAACCATAATTTGATTAATTGATTGATCATACTCAATAATACATACAAAACAAGTAGTTTATCTCTTCTCTGGACTGGATTTTATTGATACTGCCGCCATATAAAAGATACATAGAATAGGTAAAGTAAGAATACATAAATGTGTAAAACTATATTTATTTAACTTTTCTGGATGTAAAACGAACGGTTGCAATCTACGAGATAATACAACAACAGAAAACAATGGCAAATTGAGTCATCTTTGTTTCAGGGAAGCATGAAAAGATAAGCGTCCAGAAAGTCATGAAGATGGAATAAGAACAAAGTGCATTTAAAGTTAACAGAGTTCAGTTTTCAACCAAACAAGAAATAAAATATCAAATCAATATTGTTCCTTGTTCATAGCTTTTACTTCTGATAAGCTGTAAGCGTGACAAAAGTTACCCATAAGCCACAAGCAAGGTAATGATGGAAGGAATGCATGAAATGAGGCGAAATGCATCCGTTCATTCAGTGTTTCTACTGAATCAGATCAGTAATTTGTCTGAAATGTCTAAACCCCATGGTTACTTTTGTACTACAACTGAAAATAAATGAAAGTAAACAATTTATGGCTACGAGCCTGCAACCTAATGAAGATGGTCGGAAGAAAAGTGCATTTGTCCCGAGTTTGCTGGTTTTCTTTCCTGGAGTGAAATTTTGAATCCCTTGCGTCAGTCGAGGTTAAAATTAGTGTCCAGAGTTTAATTCACAATAAATCATCCATTGGTGTAACATTGTTCATTATTTTAACAAAAAACATCGATTTAAGGACGTCGTTGGTGTTTACTGAAGCAAAATCAAGTTTTAGTCGTGGAAAGGAGGGTTTCCCAAGGAAAAATGCTAGCAGTAGACAAGTTTAAGATCATTCTCCTGGTGGGTCTAATATGTGCATTGGGAATCGCACCGACTAATGGCAGTAAGTATACACACCTATGTGCAAGAAAAAAGAGTTCTATTGTTTTTACGGTAACACGCGTCATTCAAATTGAAGATTTAATTAAAGTTTTTGTCGTGTCGATATTTAGTAAAATGCATGAAGGATGGAGCAAGCAAGGATTGTGACGCCGAAACACATTGCAGTGAAACAGGATGTGTTGATGGTGCTACAATGTGTTCAGCGGAAGCCACGACTGAAGACATTAAATGTGAAGCTGACAAGAAGTGTTGTTGTCAGACAGACGACTGTAATACCAAGGAAAAGTTGTGCGCAGCAAAAGCTGACTTAGAAATATGCACAGCAGCACCAACGGGAGGAGAACCAACACAAGGACCGGAACCAGGCGGTGGTGGCGGCGGCAGCGGCGGTGATGCAACTACTGGTAAGACACAATAACTGACTTAGATATATGCAAAGCAGCACCAACGGGAGGAGAACCAACACAAGGACCGGAACCAGGCGGTGGTGGCGGCGGCAGCGGCGGTGATGCAACTACTGGTAAGACACAATAATAAGAAGTATCAATGAGCATGTACTAGTTTCGTTTTCAGAAAATGCCTAATGTGCGTTCTTTTTTCATAATAATAAGTTACAAGTGAAGATAGCAGTGGAACAACTTTTGTTTCTTCTATCGGAACAATCATTTTTCTGGTGTCTGTGGGAGCCTCCTTGCGTCTTGATAAAGTTTACTTTCATTCTTGATTTTCTTCCCTGTAATTGGATCATGTCTTATCGGAATTAAAATATGAAATTATTGAATGCCGTATGTGTACAAACGCAAATTATAAATTTTTCTGTAATCCCGTACAGATTAGCTTATTTATTTAAATAATTTTTTTCTGTTTCGTAAAAGATGAATAAATAATTGATTGCTGTGTAAAAATAATATACAAACTTCCATCTTTATTTTCTTGTTTGCATTTGAAAATAGACGAAAATAATTTTTTCTGCCATGTAGTAATAATAATTTGATAATGTGTGTGTACATTATGGAAAAGTTTTCGATACATGCAGTACATTTCTCATCCAGTGCAGGCCGAAAGGTCATCAATTTTTGCACTTTTGTTTCTTCCTCTTATGTGCTTTCTTTTGAACTTCTTCAGCAGCACTCTGCAGTCTGCACTGGGTTTTTTAACTTTTTCCTCATAATATGCCCCTGCAAGTTTGTAAGTTGGTACGCAGATCCTGTACATACTTTAGTCAGCGCAATTTGCATCGGACACAAGCAACAAAATCTGAAAGACCACAATGAAATCCAAATTGATCATTAAATATCGCTAAATGATTTCATTTTGGTTTTTAAACATTGAAAAGTAATAATATGAAATTATTATTGGATTGAATTTATTTAAAAAATGGAGAATTATGTCAAGGAAAGATTTTCCTAGTCAATTCCTACATATAATATGTGCTTTTCTTTCTTTATAAATACGTCAGTTCCGGTTAGTAAAGTGATCTGAAGGTTATGCTTTTCATTTACTGTGTTGTGTGTATAAATAAAAAGTAATTCAAACGTTACCAATATACAGTTATTATCTTGTTTAAGTTGTTCATATACGAGTAAAGAACATTAATTTATTCTTATATGAGTGATTGCCAATTGCATCACATAGAGAGGAACATGACATTTTTTAATTATGTGCATTGAAGATAAAGAAACAACTAAAGGATTCCAATTCCAATGCTATACAAGTATTGATTCACAAAATGTCGCCACTTTTTTGATAAGAAGTATACTGTGCTTCATTAGCTTGTTTCCGGTGGATTGTCAGCTAGGGTTTTCTTACAATACAAAAATTATCTGTAATAGTTGCAAAAGAAAATTGAATGGAGATGTTGAATAATGTTGTTGTAACACTTGAAATGAATGAATGATCAGGAGGAGCATGGAAATGATAACTGGTAAAACTGATGACGCTTTTGTACTCATTACAACAAATAAAATATTATGTTATAAACTGCATGTATAAGCATTTCACAAGTCTAAATTTCTTCAACTATTTGAATCAAAAGCATTTTATTAGCCTATACACAACATTGTTCTTCTCTCCACGTCGTCTTCACCCTGCATTAATTTTAAACACTCTCTTGACCGCATCTTTAAGGTTCTTGGACTGTTAAAAATCGTGCTGCAAAGACTTATTTATCAAAACTAAAAATGTTTAGAATAACTCCAATAAAGTCAGTCTACTTATTTGTATTTAATTTGTGGATGCTGCACGTTGCCCCATCTTCGTTAAGTGCAAATCAAGAAAACTTGTCAAACCACCGTATTTCCACAAATAATAATCATCTTGTTGGTGAACATTTATCTTCACTTTTTTCACCTCCTTTCTCCCGAACGTATACTAGAACAGGGCTAACATCGGCCTCTGCACAAAGTACTCGAGACCAAACCGGTTCTAGCATTTTCATAAATGAAACACCCAAACTACCGGTGTGGAATGGTGCTCCTTTGGACAATGACCAACGTCATATTGACCTTACTCAGCTTTTCGAATTGATGGGGGAACCCAGAGGAAGCCGAGGGAGGGAACTAAGTCAGTTGATCACAAGACCAAAACCAAAATGCAACCGTAGAATAAGGATACTAAATGGAGTGACACGCATCAGAGAACGGGGTAGTTTGGCACGATTTCAGTGCAGTCATGGGTTTACGCTAATTGGACCAACTACCATTGTATGTTTGAGGGATCGTTGGTCAGAGCCACCACCTATTTGTGTCAGTCAGTGTTAATACCAGTTAAATTTTTAAACATTTTGTTATAATCTCGTAAACGAATTCCCATCGCTATATTTTATTTGATTCGATGTTAACATTTTACTTTGCAGAAAGTGGATGCAGATCAATAAAGAGACCACTAAACGCTGAAATAAGACAATCTATTGGTGGTGCGGTTGTGGCATTTTACTGCTTAGGGGAAACAAAACTTACCGGAGATCCCATCTTGTTTTGCGATGGTACCCGATGGAATGGAACAGAACCAATCTGCGAGGCAGGTTCTGTCGTTACAACCACCCCTGAATCCGAACCAGAAGAAGTATGGCCAGAATCGGGGATTACACCCGTCTGGAATATCACTGCTGAAAATGAAGAACAAGACAACAGTTGGGATAATAATTTACAGTCATTCAATTCAGGAACAACAGACTCACAAGAGATGACAACTTTATCTTTTCATGAAGAGACAACAGAAACCGAATCCAGTACAAACGACGAGCAAACAACAAGTTCAAGTTTTTACATTACAATACCTACAGAGTCACATTTTGCTGATGAGCAAACAACCTTTGATCCCGTTACCGAAATTATTTCTCATACACCATTTCCTGACACAAAAACGGAAAAACAACAGGAAGTTCCTGCCCCTACAACCACAGAAAAGTCATTTATTCTCACGCACGAAATGGGGCACACTGAAACTGCTCCTTCAGTCATCACAGTATCCACAACCACAGTAACTCCTGTGAGTATACTTTCAAATTTTTCTCAAGCGTACCAAAAATATATTACAGTGGAACCACCAAAACTACCGACCCAGAATGTATCCACCGTGGCCATTATTCAATTCACTGTTGCAACAACCCCAATTAGTGTTCCAGATTTAGGACGGAATACAAATGCCTCTATTGTCAATACTCCCATAGCAGTACCACCACGAAGAAGGCCAACCAAGAGGCCCCGCCGTCCACTAATTACTCGAAGACCTGCTAGACGGCCATTTAGAAGAACAACAACAACCACCGTAAAACCTCGGAAACCAAAATTAGCAACTCGTCCTCCTCCCACGTTGCCACCAGTCCAAATTTTGACCACATCATATACTTCTAAGATTACACTTTCTCCCGATTCACGTGAACAAGACCAGGATAATCAACCCTCAGTGGATTATCCTGTTGCAATCGATAAGGAATTCCTCCCAAGAGAACAAGTAGAACCTGTTCGACCAATTATATTTCCTGACATGCTAAACAACAACGCTTATCCAGGTGAACTAAATGCATCACATGGAGGAGAGTTGGGTCATGCATCTATGATAATAGGTATTACACTAGTTGTTATCGGTCTTGCAACGTTTTCGGCAGGCGTGGTGTTGTATTGTTGGAGAAAAAACAAAGGTATTGCAAGGGCAAGACCTTATGACATGGATGGAAGAACATTATCTGCTCATGATGCAAACGATGATTTCATGTGGATGGATCAGAGAGACAGTGGCTTATAAAACTTTTACTAATATTAAACTTATGTATAATTTATAGAAAAGAATATTATTTTTATTAGTTCTACAACAATAAATATTACATTCATTTGTATTTCATAAAACTATAATACGTACATGTAATAATGTTCAATACTACAAAATATGTAGAAGCGAATTTTTGTAAAAAAAAGTACCCGCTGTCAATACAAAATCCACTCATTTTCTTGCTTGACTATTATTTACAAATAATAAATTATGACTTTTCAAATAATTTCAGAAAACTTTGTCTGGTATTAAATGACTCAATGTTTTCTTAACGTGGTCCATGTAAATAACTCATTCTTTACTTTTACATTATTTATCAGCAAGAGTATTATGGACACATAAATAGGTATACATATTATATAGATATCTTGAAATTCGTTTGTTACTAAAAATAATGATAGATTAGATTGGAGAATGATAATGATATAATGCATAGATTATTGGAGCTATTGGAAGCACATAGATATGATATTTAAGTCTCGTCAATAATACTCAATTGAGTACAAATTATTGAACATTAACAACCTGATTAGCACGGTTGATAAAATGATAAGATGAACATAACGAACGAACAGATGTCATAGTCATAAAAAGCTATTTCTTCAACATGATAGAAGTATGTTTATTATCTGTATCTATATCAGCACTATACCAAGAGTGAAGGGTACAGATAAATTTTACGGTTTGACTTACACGATAAAATGACATATTTGAATTATCGCATATTATCCATACTCTGAGCTGGGCTTAAAATATTTACGAGCTCTCCAACTTAAAAAGCTTTTTGTACGACTTTGGTAATAATACTAATTGCTCCTCATAGTACATTGCATATTTAAAGCATACTTTATTTTTTTCTTATATTCAACCATTGCAATTTGTATTTTACAGGTACTCATGTGTCTGCTTCTTCTTTGCTGCTGTCCTTTCTGTCGCAAGAAGAAAGGAAAGCCATCCAATGGTGCGGCAACAACACTGGTACAAACGTTTACCCATCCTATCGTTGTTGCGACGAATTTGTTCGTAAATGATTTTTCATGGAAGGATGATTTATTTTTTTAAATTAACTAAATAAAATGATAACTTTGTATAAATAAACTATGAAACTTTTGTTTCTGTACAGAATAAAAAATCATCTATAATTTATTCAATCATACTTACGAAACATTATATTCATTCAAGACGTTTTTCAAGAAAATTGATAATAATTGTCACATCTGCCTGTTATTAAAATAACAATAAGTATATAAAACAAAACTACTTATTACCGATATGACTTCTAAACTTCTAATACATAATCAAACAGGCAAATAAATCTATAAATTATTATCTAAGGAAATAAAACAGTTTTAAATAGCGAACGTAACACTTTTCAATTTTGTAAGCGAAAATACTACAAAATAAAGTGTTAAATTAACAATTTTATTTTTTACAAAAAATTCCTTGAAATTTAAATGGTTCAATAGAAATCAGTAGGTACAACAGTCATCGACCAAATCAAATTTCAAACTAACACCGATAGACTTGGAATTTAATACCTCCTGCGTCGTTTACCACCGCGACCTCCCCTTCCTCCAAACCCCTTCTTTTTGTGCTTCATGGTTTCACGTTGACGCTTGATTTCTTCCACATATTTCGCTTCTTCCTCACCTTCAAAACCTTCCATTTCAGAAGTAACCACTTCTTGACCGTCTGCTGCATCTTTCATTTTCAGTTTCTTCTCAGGAATTGTTTCAAGTGCCTCTGTAGCTGCTCCTTCCTTTTCCAAACGTAAAACGGCGTTTTTATCGCCTTTGTTGAAATCAATGAAAGCTATCTGAAAAGCAGGAAACAGGGCTTAGAACTTTTATCTTTAAATATCTATATGTACAGTACAGGTACGCAAATGCTGAACTAACTAAAATATAAACTCACTGCGAATTTGTCCTTGTCTAGGGCTTCAAACCATTTCTCCTTGATAATTTCACGGGTAAAACCGTCTGGAATATTAAGGAGTTTAATAAGTGCACCTTTGGGAACCTCCTCTTTGGTTTCTTCTTCCTTTCCTTCTCCGTCATCCTTATTTCTATCACCAACTGATCCGCCCTTCCTTTTACGACTGGCTAATTTATCTTGGTACTCTTTAGTTTTCATTGCTTTGTAATCGGCTTGCCACATTTTCAATTGCTAACAAAAGTTAAAACAAGATATGATATATACGTAGTACTACTAATCGTAAGTAAACGCTGTATGTTCCTTTCTGTAACAATGCATAGATTTACAATCTATAAATGTGACTTACAATCAAGACACCGTTGAACTCGATGCTGGACTCATCTAAAACTTTTTTTGCTTGCTCAATTGTTTTGAACACAACAAATATTGAACCCTTGAACTTTCGAACCCACACGAGTTGAGGTTCACTCTTCTCTTCCGTCTTTTTTGCCTCACCACCTTCTGCTCCGTTTTCGCTGGAGATTCCTTGTTTCTCTTCTTTTTCTTTTTTAATCTCTGCCTCTGTCTTTATCGTCTTCTCTTTGTAGTACCGCATAATAACAGACTCTACTCCTTCATATTTACTCTTGAAATATTCTATAAACAACGATATTGATTCATAGAAAACAACGGGCTTTTGAAAAAAATGGGCGAAACAGTAAAGTTTATTTTTACCTAGCAAATCATCAAGAGTGGTTTCAGTTTTGTGAAAGCCCTTAAGGTAAAGTGTGCGTTCTTCGGCATCCTTTTCCGGGAGTGGACAATCTGGACTACGACGAATTTTTTGTTTCTCCTCATCAACGTCAATAAGCTCTGACGGTTTTAGAGCTTCGCAAATCGCTTTAACTTTATCATCTTTAGGGATACTGAAAGATACATTACAGCATTATAATTAGGAAGTCTTTAAAGCTTGGTTTGTAGTATTCAAACCGGAATCAATGATGTGGTTGGAGTAAGGCACGTAAGGCAAATCTAGCCGCCAAGCATAATCAAAAATTGACTACTTGTGGCAGCACGGCAGCAGAATTGGAAATACATTTTTAATGTTTTAATAAATTACTTTTTTATAATGTTGGCAACCCGATTGAATTTCAACAGTGTAGCAGCAGGAAACCAACCATCGTTTTTCGAACATTCCTCCTTGATAAATTTGTCACGTGGTAAGTTGACATCTCCAAAATAATACTGTTGTGAACAAATAATGCTTCAATGCTCACATCTTAAAATCATTTTTGTCAGTTTACTACTAACTATTATGAGAGCATGAGAGTAACGCCAGCGTGGCCGTAACTAATTATTGTATAAATCATTAATAAATAATTATATAATAAATGCATTTTTGTACCTCAATTTGAGCCACCAATTTCTCATTGACAATGGCGCTTTCATTCTCATCTGAAGGTGTTTTTTCCACTTCTTGTTTTACCTCCACAGGCTTTTCTTCTGCTTGCGTCATTTTTATTATATTTTAGTTTTCGTCAGACCAACAAAACACGCTTTTATTAACTAACCAAATACAAAAAAATGCTACGTCAACTAGCCGTCCGTCTCCCCAGACTTTGTTTTGAAATCGGGACGTGACGTACTTTGAAATCAATATATGAATTTTTTTACTAATATTCTTGACCGGATTCCAACAATTATTTCTTAGAGTTCAACTTCGTTAAAAACAAATCTTTGTCGTTCTTTTAAATGATGTACTGATGAAACAAATATTGCCGACCTACAAATATGAACGTAAGTAACAACACCGACTGACTGACTACACGCAATTCACACTACACAAAAAGAAAAACTCAAAGCACACCACACGCGTCGTTCTAATGCCATCCCACTCCGCTGCTGTACAACATTGACAAAGAGGGGGAACGTGATATTCGTACGAGTGTCGTTTGACTTGACACCATCATCGCTATTACTAGTAAGTGTATGATGTGATTGATGTGAAGCGTTGCTTTTCTGTCATCATCAAGTTACTACATATACATAATGCAAAAAATGCTGTTATCACGCACTCAATGAAATATCTGAAAGTTTACATTTCGTTCAATTTTAAAAACGTTATAGTACAATTGCACTGACCCTGACCAGTGCTCTGGCTTTTTCGATTTTTCATAAACTTTTAATTACACAGAATTACACTGTTTAGATTAGAGACGATTTCAGAGCTTCTACGAAAAATGTGGAAAACATCATGAAAAAGATTTGACATTACCAGATGCATTTCTCATGATGATACTTCCTTCAATTTAAAATTGCTAATCTATTCTTATGTTGTAACAGATATAAAAAAGAATGTCAAATGTTCTTCTTAAAAACGTCAAAAAGCCGTGAAGTGAAACCAACTATGTAATATTGCATGTAGTATACAGTTAAACAGTATACATAGAAAAAGTCTTTGTTAAACGATATACATAAAAACTTACTTTGTGTAAAAGTAAAATACATAGCAAAACTGATACAGTAAAGTTTCTTGGGATAAAAACTATAGACCTAAAAAATGAAAAACTTGCGTGCTATATTTTCTTCGTAGCTATTACGCTGTTGCATAATATGCCGAGTTGGTATTGCCGACCCTAATACCATTTTATACCATATAGCACAACAGTTTCCCGTATTTTCTTTTTGTCCTTATCATCTTGTATTTTCCGGTGGTGCTGTTGTCAGTCGATGGGTGGTATTGTGTCGCTCTCCGCCAAACAGTATTATATTATTGTAGTAATAAAAGGAATATTATTTGCGTACAATATTCTTTCAATTAGGTACTGGTGCTGAGATTGAGACATTTAAGCAATTTCAATAGATGGGATGTTTCTTGGAAATACATTCCATCTTATAAGTTGTGCTGTAATCCTCCACGCTAGTCCTGTGAATGTGACCGTTGACTAAGCCGTGCCGTTTGTTTGGCATTAATTATTGTTCTAAAGTATTTACGAAAAAATTAGCGACTTGAGACCAACGAAAGTATTATTATACTATTCTTGCTGACTGTCAATCTACTTCAAAAGTAAGCAATTTGTGTGCGTAAAAAGGCTGATTAGCAAGTCTAGCTTAGATTAGTCTCTAGTCTAGATTAGCAAGATTATACACTTAATAAGAACGGGATTAGCGGATACAAGATACAATACAAGTAGGTATATATTATTACCTATGTGGATATATCACATCTCAACTTTTATAACGCAAATATATAAAATGACAATGACTGATTATTAAGTAGCGAAATACAATACTCAGAAAATACAACTTGGAGGAGTTACAACTTACAATATGTAATTTTCACCTACTTCATAGTTCATACTTATTTACCAAAAAGAAATGATAGCATTATTCATTTTACATAAGCACCTCTACAAATACACATAGTGACTTGTCGTATAATTATGCTAGACTACTGACAGACGTTCTTCACCAGTTACCCCTTAATGTTTCGTAGTTAATACGTACTACTTACATAATTTTTGTTTGAAATTACCTCCTCAATTATAAGACAGAGCGAAAATCGTATTTAGCGTTTATTGAAAAATTGTCACGCAAACTTAAACAATAGTTTGTTACTTCGATTTGGAATAAATATTAAATATTTGGAAAAAATTGGATTCCCAATAAGAATAACATTTTCCGCGTAACTGGACTCCTCTTCTCAACATGCAATCGAGACAGGCAACATATCATGCACAAGACTTCTCTAACGACTTGGTTTAATAACTCTTGTGCTTGTGCTACTTACTACTATTACAGACTTACTCGACCCGGCTATACTTTATAAGCATGCCAATTTCATTTCGCAAATAATTTTCATTTCATTTCGGATTATTTCATTAGACGCCATTTATTTTATTTTTTGAGTGTGTAAATTCCAATTACACCGGCCTACAGAATTTGTTCATTGTTTGTTGCTCTTCCTCACACTCACACAACACACAACCAGTAAAGTTGATTCAGAGTCAATCTATGTGGTTTTGGTTTGTTAGAAGCGGATATCAGCACAATACTTGCAGCGTGACTGACGCTGAATGAGACGCTGAATATACAAATATCTCATAAATATATCTATATAATTTTTGTGTGAAAGGAAAGTTTTTTCATTATTGCCTCTTACTAGTTTTGTCGCTGTGTCTGCCTAAGGCTGTTGCTGTACCTGCCTGTTGTGGTTTCGTTAACAGCATAAGGAGTACTAGTACTAGCACAGTTGCCAAGTTGGTTACATCCTTTTTTGTAGAGATCGCAGCGATTATAATTTCAGAAGATATATTATACTAATAGAAACAATATATCCGAGCCGATTCAACCTAACCACCAGTTGAGCTTTGAATTGCTGGAAGTCAACATCAATTCACGTAAGTCAAAATTGTACATACATATTTACCAAGGTGGTTTTTTATAGTGAAATTTGTCATTCATTTTTGTGATTTATATCGTTGGAAAGATACATACAACAACTCATCATCGACATTACTAACTAAAAAGTATTAGTACAGCAAGGTAGAAGGTCTTTAAAGGAAAGACCTTACTTTATATACCAATAACATTATGGCAAGTCACAAGTTGTAAGGTTATTTGGTATATAAAAGTTTGACTATGAATCATAACATAGTTATAACTATAACGGTATAAACTCGTCGTCTATGTACAAAGATCTATTTTAGAAGTTCAAAATATCGCCTTTTAACTTCAGTACTCTCTGTCGCAGAGAACAAATTGACAATTAATTAAGAAGGATTGGTTATAACAATAAATCTGCAAAAAGAGAAAGCAAAACAGATCAAATAATCTTGATTAGTTATGATCGTCGTCATTCGCCGTATTGTACATCTTGTTACATTGTTGTTTTAGCAAGTCTGAATATATGAAAGTGTAGTATTGGTTCTTAATCAAGGTTCCTATCTATATAGGTAGGTACACATTAATAGGCACTTTAATTGATAAAGTTGAATAATCTAATGAATATATGAAAACAAAAATTCTTACTCATAAGGTGCGATCAATTATATTAGGTTCACTGCAGAATTTTAGTGTTTCTATGTTTCACAAGAGAACACTAGGGTGATTAA
>JAHZMT010003942.1:0-26582 GCA_027743785.1 Sinhomidia bicolor
TTTACATGCATATCAAATATCTGGATACTTTCTATCAATTTTTCCACCATTATCTGAATAAAAATTGAATGGGTATATATATTATATATTATGCTCATTCACATCCCATGATGTGATTTCATGTCAATTTTTTTCCAACACCACCACTATTGTGCCCACTGCCGGCATCTCATCACTATATAGTTGTTGTAAACACCTTTTTAGCGTGTTGATGAACCCAGTTTCTAAAATACAACTCATCGACTCCGTCTAACATGTGTTTGCTATTTTCTTCCGCGTAAGAGCACAACTAGTGGAGAAATGGGTTTGTTGGAGACAAAGAAAATTTATTTTTTTAAACCACAGCTTTCGCATAAAAAACATACCTAGTTTGTTTATTTACCAGCAGAGAACAAAGACAACAAAAGTTTAGATACCATACTATACCAGCTAATGAGCTTTTTAGGAACGTACTTTGGTAAATTCTCTAATTCTGCCACTTGTAGTTGTTGTTATTATAATCCGACTCTGCTTAGTGGATTGATGACTCAACTTAAATATAAACAAAAATATTAGATGATGATTAGAAGGTCACCTTGCTTGTCGACTGCCGACCGACAAGTTATCACTTAACAGACTTTTCAATACAAACATCTATTGTTATTATATAACACGAGTCTTTTTTGTTTTCAAATATGTTGCATAATGTAATCCACGCGTATTGATTTTGCATAATGTCGGTTTCCCCGTGTCGGGTATGAGTACTCCTATAATTTACAATTTTTTATATAAACTTTAAGCCCAGACTACTATTTCGAAATAAAGTTTTTAGATTATTGTATGTTAATCCTTTTCAAGTTTAAAGTAGTTAATTTGTAAATGTACATTGTACTCATATATTACCATTATTACCAACATGTTGCTTTCTTTCATTTATATTTATACACCGACCATTATACAATCGTATCATGTGAATTACTTGTAGTAATACAGTTTGGTAGTAAGTGATATGTTGATAGGTGAGTAGCGTGTTTAGTTGGTAAAGTGATGACTAAGCTTCTCTTTAACATTACAATAGTAGCTCTAGCTATCCTCATCCCAAATCTCAATCAGACAGGCTTGCTGTAGCCGTAGCACACACAGACACACACACATCACAAGTGAACTATTAAGTCTGCACATGCATCTAAAAATGAAGTATTATTCCTGTTATTGTTATGTCTGAAAAACATGAATACACAGAGTATTGACGTATAAATTGGAAAATTAAATAATTAAATTCTGCTTTTGTAACCTGTTAAATATTATCATTCTTGCCATCATCATCTTATTTTGCCTACCTACCTACCTTTCTACGTACGTGTCCCATTCTGATTGATTTTAATCGTTCATTATTCTCTTGAAAAACAATTTTAAAATCACTTCTGCTCGCTCTTCTCTACATATTTATGGTAAACGTTGTGAAAAATATGGAATTGCAAAATGAGAGCTTGGACTTTTCTTTTGACTTGTTCATAAAATTATCATTTTAACAAACAACCATAATAACAGCAATAAATCACAAGCTGACGATTAATCACACATTGGCGTTGCTCATATGGGCCATGGGAAGTAAATGAAAACTCCTGGCATTTGTAATGGAGCAATCATTGTTATAATTTTCCTCGCTAAGCGTGTCGAAATATGAAATAAATAAGCCGCCAAAGTAGATATAGCTGATAATATTTTACAATATGTATTTCTCCATTACTCTTTACGAGAAAATTGTGTGAAAAAGTCAAAGAATTAGTACATCATATTTTTGTAAAAGGGGAGGCCTTTGATGACTCACATATATAATAACCACATTTTGGTGTATAAAATACTGCCAACGTGTACATTCACATTTCTTTATTCGCTCGACACGCTATAGTAATATGTTAATGTTCGAGAAAAGCAGAAAGAAGAAAGAAAAGGTGTAAAGAGTAAATGAGCAGAGAGGATTAAAGTGAATGGAAAATGTAACACAACAAACACACTAGAAGTGAGAATAGAACAAGGTCTTCTGTGTACAATTGCATTGCACACCATAATTAAAAGCTTTGGGGTTGGTGTAAATACTTCCTTCCACTTTATCATACCGTTGTTGTTACTGCACCGCAAACTGCAACGTTGCTAAATATTTGCTTTACCGCAAATTTACTTGCCCGTAAAGTATTTAATACGTCCATTGTCAATTATCACGTACGTACTGAATATTCATGCCAAGTAAATTATGCATATATTATATTATTATGTACAATTTTGCAAGTATATGAGATTTTTGCAATACTAGCAGTATAGCATCTACATTGGCTAGGTGTTTTTGCTTCAAAGAATCATTAGGTAATCTGCCACAATGAGCTTACTCGTAAAAAAACTGCTGCCGTATCGAATCTAGCTGCCAGCTTGAAAAAGAACTTTTACTCTTGTCGATTTCACAAGAAAGTGCACATTTTTTCCTGAACTGAAGTGTTTCCCATGTTATGCATTACATTTATTATGTCACATTATCACATGCCTATCACTTTTCGGGGAAAACATTCCAGTGCCAGAAAGGAAAGTAAAGGCACCGTGAAAGACGTTTATGTCAACGTATTTTTTTCGTCGACGTGTGTATAGTCTATAAGGCCGTTATTCATGTTAATTGTGAACTATAAAGAAAAGCAGATCCAGAAAGTCTACGTGTTTTTGTGTCGGAGAAAAACAGTCAGTGGAAGTTTCGTCTGAGTGAGCGCTCTAGCATTGCAAGTCACAGTCATGAGCTTGAGGTATGAGTCATCATCATCATCGCTATACTTATCACCACATCACCATCACCGTTTTCTCTTTCATTTGTTGTAATAGGTAATTGGAACCTTGCATGCAAGCGTGTACACTGTATACTCATTTAACATTTTTATCCTTTAGGCCATAAATGTACACCTACGCAGATAGGTAAGTGGGTAGAAAGAATTAATAATAACAAGATATTAACGCAGATTTTGGTTTATGTAGATGGCATTTTGTAGGTGAATAGATTTGAACAAATAAAAAAATACTATTTTTATTGAACCCACTTCATTACACATCTCATTATTTGTTAAATGACGATTTCAATCTACTCCCCCAGTAAACACGGCCATTTACATCATACATAAATAAGCAATGTTAGACTTCTACATGCTGTTTTCAAAATGAAAGTATTATTGCATTGAAAAGTACAAGTGCATTAATTTTGCAAAATGTCTCATTCTTGTCTGCAAAGTTCAGAGAGAGACAAGAACATTATTACTTCTACTTTTTGGCGAAAGACACTACACGACAGCACAGCAAGTTTGTTTTCGCAGAATTGCAAAGTAGGGATACTCTAGGACTCTAGGATAACTTACTATGAGTGGAAATTGTAATTCAACGAAACCAAACGGGTTCAACCCAAAGAGCAGTTGTATGTTTTCTATTCTAGCTACAATGCAATAAAAAGGCGGACAGCACCATTGTGCCATGCAGCAGTGGTGGATTATTATAGTACATACCGAGAAAAAAGGTTCTAAGAAAAGATGCTTCATTTTTTATGAATCCAACAAAACTTACTCCTTAGACATGTATATTTTGGCAGATACATACTACATGCAGCAGCTCAATGATATTTATTCCGGGTATTTTCCATCCAAAATGTGTTCCGGTGAAATTCCACCGGGCAAAAAAACCATCCTATAAATTCCACGTAGTCCACGTTGCCGCAAAATACGGGTATTCTGTTTTTGCTTTTATGTGGCACTTATTATTCAGACTCTCCATACTCCTATTAAATATTTGTACTCTTTTGAGAAGAATACATTCCATAACGATACAGTCAGTTAGCACTTTATTTACTGATCGTTTTGGTAGGTCTGTACTCAAAATTTAAATTTAATTTTTAACCAGGTGCAACTAAATTAGGAGACAATCACATGTTTAAAGTTAATTATACATATATTATGAAAAAATGCAAACTTCATTTTAAGCAAAATTACATCTGCATAATAAAAGTCACGTCAAACTTGATAAGGCCAAACATAATGCATTTCAGTTGACGGCTGTTTAACTGTCCTATGGATTGCTCATTCATTCATTCATTCATTGATGCTGCATCAATGAACCAGCGTCACACTACAGTCATAGTCACAATAAGCAACGACATCATTTGGCATATCCATTCAACTCTCAATTCTGTTCAATTTAGCACATCCGTTTCTCCTCAATGAATTGAATTATTAATTTTTGTCACCATTTCATTTAACATTCCTATTGTCCATTACCAACGACAAAAAATCCCTAAACCATGCGACAGCACGAACTCGACATTGACGACTTGTCCGACCGAACAAACGCCACGACCACTACATTACTATTACTACTACTACTACTACCACCACTACTAACATTACTCCAAATTAGAATAAAATCCCACCAGACAAATATCAATGGCGATGATGACGATAGTGAAGACCATTACTAATAGAACAAACGAGATATCAATAAGAGAAGAGAATAGAGAGGTGCAAGACAACCAAGCAAGGTGACTTCTCTTGATATTTATTTATTTATGGAATGAAATAATAATAGAATTTATAATGATAGCATTGGTAATAGTCAGTCACACAGCGGCAATTTTCAATTATCCTATCTTTTCAACCACCATCCTAATCTCTTCATCGTCATCATCATCATCATCACCATCAACGGATCAAAATCATATTATAATTTTTTTTCTCCTAGGCTTTATATAATAAACTATTACTTGCGCGCAGCAAACTGCTGTTGTTATCTAGTTTCGTACCAAGTAACTTACCTTACCTCCCTTATAGTCACTTGCTTCTTGCCTCTCACTCTACTTACTTCTTTTTAATATAAATTGCAATATTATACAGCTCATTCACTACTCTTCTCAGCCCAACTCATTGCCATTGCATCCATAAAAATAATATTAGTTCATTTACTCCTTCCCAGGTTATGTTCTTCTGTTGCTGAGCTGTCCCTTAGTATTGATATATAAACTTTGGCAATGACAATGACACTGATCCAGAAATGGAATCAAAGAGGCAGCTCATGTTCACTATTACTGTCGTGTTGTCCATAATATGACGAGAGGATACTAAAACTACAAGATGAACTGGCGATAGAGGTGAGGTGTGAGAGAGGCTGAGGAAGAAGAAGATGATGATGACAATATCATGCGTGTTAACTGTAAAGTAAAAATAAAAATGAGACTAGAAACAATATGAGGCAGTCCCATCATCATAAGAGCATTTATCAAGGTGCCTGCCAGCATCCTCATCCATAATTTCATTCCCATTCAAGCTAATAGTGGTTAATAATAAACATTAAACGTATCAAATGTCAAACAATGTGTGTGTGTGACATGACTTGAGTGGGTTGGTGATGATGACGATGACGAAGGCAGCAAACGAGTACACACCAGCACGGAATGGTCTACCTACCTACGTGAGATAAGGATCAAGAACAAAAAAAGAAGTTGAATTACAATTATTCACAAACGCCCATTCACTTAAGCTTCACGCATGATTATCATGTTGATAAAAAAAGAGGATGACAATTTATAGCTTGTTGGACGGAAGGAAGGAAGCACACAGTTGTGTATGTGATACCACAATACCACCACCACACAACACCACCGCCATCACCATCTTCAATGTATGTGCATCCATAAAAAATCTAATTATTATTCCAAGCGTTCCGTTTTTTCATTGAGTTTTGCATGTATGTATCTGCTGAGATCTAGTCCACTTCCATCGCATTGTTCCAACTCCTCCATGCAATGGCCTTGGCCAGGACCATTATAACTGATCGTCTCATGGTAAGACTTTTGGAGATGATCGCATTTTATTGTTCAAAACTGAATACTGATACTACTGACTGGCTGGTCGGACTACTTTATTTATTGCATATTGGACATACCCACATAAAAAATTGAGTGACTGACTACTGCTGAAAATGAAGATTGTAATCACGACAATGATGTTGATCATTAAAGACCTGCTGAACATGTGAAGCAATAATAAAGAACATCAGAGAGCAAAAAAGAAAAAGGAAGGAAATGGATTTATTATTTTAATTTTTTTTTCTCCTCATCAACATTTATCCACCACCACCACCAACCATGCAACCACACAGCCATATGTATTCACTCACTCATAATGTCTATAATGATAGTCGAAGAGGCAGCAGTAGTTTGTGTCCTTCCGACAAAAAAACGCAGAGAACGCAAGTTGCTTCCCTGTCGGAAGTAAAACTGCTAGAAAACTAAATAGAGCCAATGGCAGAAGCAGTATTTAGTATAGTGGGGTAATTGCAGCTTTTTTTCGTAGCAGACCAACTAAGCAGGGGTAACAGTTATATATTTTGAGCAGAGTCTTATATGTTTGTATATATATATAGTATTGTTGAAGTTGCAATCGTTAATATTGTGTTCTGTAGCAATAATCACACAGAAAACAAAAACAACAACAATGATAATAATGGCATAAAATGGAAGCAGGCAGACTGGCAGGCAGCGAGCAAAGCGCACACAGTATCATCATCATCATCATCAGTCAGTCAGTTCTAACGGTGATGATGATGATGATTGGAATAGTTGTACTTACTAATGCGATGGTGACCTCGAAACTCCTTTTTTCCCTTTTGCATACATAATAAACCACTTTACTCACTATAAACTATACTCCCTCTCTCTTCAATTCAATCTTTATATTTTCTGTGTGGACTACGAACGATGAAATGAGGATTTAAGCCACTACTAAAAGCACAGAATTCTTTTAGATTGTCCGTATGGTTTACTGCTGTAGGAGGACTGTTCATTAATACGGGTTATAGTAGCACTGTGATGCTGTGAAAAGAATAAGGTTATAAATAGACTGAGGAAGCAGTTATACTTTGAATTATATTAGTTGTTGTTACGAACAAAACACGTGCGATATGAATGAACCCTTCCTTCTCTATAAACTTTGGATTTCATAGAATGATGATAATAATAATTGCATTTTGTGTTGTTAGCCATTCATCACGCTTGCGTCTTAAATCATGTAAAAGATACTTTGTGAATCATCATGGAATGGGTTAATCAGAAGGCTTGACACGCAGCAAGCCGAATTTGACAAGCAAACATGGCATATGATGGCCATACGCACTTCTTCAGATAAAAAAATGTATACATATATGGTGGTTGTGGTAGACGCAAAAGAAGAGGAAGAAAAAAATTAAAAGACGCTATTTCAGATGTTGTTTCCTTCCGCTTCTTTTTTGATATTCACAGCAGAGCATATCATCCTGTCACCATCTTCGCTGTCGTCGTCGTGAGCATGACAGGCATCTTCTTATATTTTTTCTTTTAACCAAACTCCTACAATTTGTCAGGAGCAAACACTATATAGTTAGTGAGTATTGTTGTGGTTTGATTTGGTAAAATATTTTGTGCGTAGTCAGCTCATTTGAATGAAACTGATTCAGCTTTTTCTTCGCTTCACTTCATATACCTAATTGTATTATGCCGCGTGCGCTTGACTCAAAAAAAATCTCCCATGCTGTCCTACCTGCTTGCTTGATTGATGACTAACGACAAAATCTACGATTGGCGTACTCGTAAAAACGGCGTTAATAAACATGCGTACATGTTTGTATATATTATATGATTCTTTATGGATGGCTCCATTTTTTTACTGCTGCTGATGTGCACTTTGGAGTGGTTGACCTTCAGAGGAAAATATATTTTTATTAATTAGCTACCGCAAGTCTTGTAATCTCTGTACATTGGATATATACATACTATTCTCATTCCCTCGTTGTGAGCAAAGTTGTTTTATAGCATTCTCAAATTACTGCTGCACTTACGGTGATTGTCAGCTAATGGGGTATAATAGCGGATAGGGATTATTGCTGTTACACATGTCAATTTACTTCCTTTTTTCCGTTTATGCGTGCCATCATCATCAGTGAGATAGCGGAGATGCTGATAGACTTTTTTGCTCTATTAAAAACTTGTTGTTGCTCAATAGTTTCAATGTCAATGTTATGGATAAAGATGCTATCTTCATTATCATACATGGCTCAAATGATCTGATACATATGCATACATAATAAAACAGAATCAGGCACACGGCCCCGTGTGTTTGAACAATTTGCCAGTTCACACTATTATACTTGAAATTAGTTGTACGTGGTAATTCTTTCAAAGAAAGCTTTTGCTGGAAATGGAATCTCTGCAGCACGCACAACAATGGCGAGCTATGAACTCTGATAACATTGAAAAGGTACGACGAGAGAGTCAAGTGAATCAACTCCATTTTTTATCGGTCGAGTTAGTTGAATATGTATAATATGCAGTCTGTGTGCCTTTTGGTCTTGCCCACCACCGCTGCTAGCTAGCATCTCTATATGATATACATAGTTTTTTATGCTGTTATATTAGGTCTGGAAGGTGAAGGTTACAGTGCAGCAAAAACGGATATTAATTGGTTTATAGCTTTACTTACATTATTATTACACATCGTGCATATGAAAGATGAGAATGGGATGCAAAAACTAACTTGGCAAAGTGTTTAATGACTGTGTTGTGTTCTGTTAAATGATACACCGGAAGTAAGTATGCAAGCAAAAAAAACTATTTCATTCAGTGTGGCAACTCAACTCTCAATCAGCGATATAACCATAAAATCATGCATGTGTTATGTATGTATTATATATGTACAAAATTAATTGTCTTGTCATTTTATCATTTATCATGATTTTTTGTCGTGCTTTTGCACCAACTACACAGATAGGCATATATATANATGTACAAAATTAATTGTCTTGTCATTTTATCATTTATCATGATTTTTTGTCGTGCTTTTGCACCAACTACACAGATAGGCATATATATACGTAGTGTAACTGCGCATTGTGTCAATATTACTATTACAATGATGCATTAAGACCTTGACTTTGACTTGTCATGAAAATTTTAATCAAGAAGACCTAAAAATACAGAACGATAGACTCAATAAATCTATGCACCCTTCTCGCGTTGGGCTTCATCTTGTTTCTTTGCGATTAAATTTATTCGCTTAGAATAAAAATGGCGTGAGTGTGCCGTGAAAGGTTTCATTGTGCTCATTGTATCCTAATTTAATTCGGATAATGTGCGAATTTATATTATATTATTTTTGATTAATGATTACTAACAAGCTTTAATAATACCAGTACTATAAATAAATATAACATGCTGCATTGGAGTAATGGCTACTTTAATCGCACGTACGTCACATGAAGCATAAGCTTGCCTCGAGAATTAATTTTATTAATTGTACTACCAGGTACAGGCTTGGACTTACCAAAATAGCAAAGTGTCAAATATTAAAAATATACTCTACTCATATATTCACTTTCTCCTTATTCACAGCCTACTTAATTCTCAACCATTGAAATGTTGTATAAGTATTTTATATACGAAAGAACGAGGGATAAAATGCAATGAAAAGCTAATTGTCCTTGACAAGCTAAATACAAGTCGAACGTGTGACACTTCCACGTGTCAGCACTTCTAATGACGAACCATATAATTATTGACTCCAATAAAATATGTGTTGTACCTATTACAAAACCTTGTCTCGTGACTCCTGTTAAATTCGGCCAAAGAAAGTGGTCGGAGCCGACAATCATAATGAAATTAGGAATGCACCAAACAATAAGTCACGCCACTTTATCTCATCAATAATATGTGAGCTTTTACAGAGAACAAAAGTCAGAAGCTCAAAGTACTTTACTCAGAAAAACGTCTACAAATTTCTCTGTTCATACAAACATTATCGCTATATCATATCATGTTTGCTTGATTCCAAAAAATAGATAGGTAGTAAAAAGAACTTATGTGTAATGTTATATGTTTGACGTATGAATTTGTTCAGTATACTACTCTTCTGTGAAACAAAGTTATTGCCCTTTGCATCATTAGTGAAGGTATATTTAGGTTGTCAAAAAAGAAACAAGAAAAAAGGGTGCTTTATGATTATCATTACTGTCGTATTGGAAGCGAGGCGTATACCGAAATGTTCTCAAAGAAAGCAAGACAAAAAATGGGCTATGCAAGCATCTATTTCTGGTAGGTACGCATATATAGATTAATGAGAATACAACTCCATTTCCATTTCACACCATGTTTTATGATCCACAAATGTTTCACAAAATTTTTCAGGTCCATTTGATGCGTTGGTTGGCAGCTGTCGTGGCGTAAACGGGTGATACAAAAAAGTTGACTGTCTGACTCTCACTGCCGCAATGGAGCTTTTCTTATCTTTTTTTTCTGTCGCATTACCAGACATTTCGACGTCTTGCAGATTACATACTTCAGTGCATCATGTGAATGTAAACTGCAGTCTTGCTTGCCGATCCTTCCTTGCTTGGATATATTATCATCATACTAGCCGGTGAACTGCGTAAAGTACACTTTCTCCATCCCGGAAGTAGATTTCTGAACATTGCATTGCGGTAGCAAACAGTCAAATAGTCCTGGGTAAACACAACGTACATACGTAATTAGGATCAATGGTTCTATCAGCACGGAAGTGAAATAAAGAAGCATAGTGAACAATGATGCGACTGTTATGTGGCAATTTCTCAAGAAGACTCAATAGAGAAACAAGAAAGAAATACGTCTGATGGAAGGTCCATGACCTTACCCATAAATACGCAACATTTTGGGTTAACCGCCTCTGCTAAAGTTGGATTTATCAATCAAGTCTGACAAGAACTTGCTACCAACGTTAAAAGATTTAAATGTTTGCAATATGCTTGACAGCAGGGGAAAAGTCGTAATACATCATTACAAGTCGCATAATATTTTTGGCAACATTTCATCAGCCATCGCATCCGTCACAACATTTTATAAGAGCACTTTCAAAGAATCAGAAAGAATCAAAGATGAGCTTGCAAAAGAAAGAAACTGGGGATTTCACAATTATGCAGCATTTTATATGGCAGCCAATTTAAAAATAAATTCATGTCTCAATGATGACTAGAGATAAGCACTGCAGCTGCATTTAAGAAACTGTGAAAACAGAAGGTAGAAACGCATATATACGAAGAAAAATGATTGATAGCGAATCTTTTATTTTTTTTATCTCAGTAATATAAAGAGAATCAAAATTATATGCTGATAAAAAATGTAATGAGATTAGCTGCAAAAGTTAACTTTTATTCAAAACTCCTTCGCCCTGCAAAAAGAACCACACATATAATTGTTTGAGAATTTAACTCTTTTGTAATTGTTTTTATGAACTGTTTCAACTTAATGAAACGGTATTAATACATAATATATTACTTACTAAAATACTGATGACTTCTTCAATGGCCCCAATTTTCTGACAAAATAATTCATACCTATCTTTTTGCTCCATCTGAATTAATTTTACTCTGGCTAACTCGCCTGTCAACGTAGTTAAATCTGTACAAGCATAAGAAGATAATATAGAGACAGGACATTTGCCAATGGTATCTTTTGTCTTTGTACAAAATGTAAATAATAAATGACATAATTAACCATTCACTAACTTCTTATTGCTTCACTATTCATAGCCTCATTCATATCTTGTAGATTGATACTCTTCACAAGAGCAAACATCTGTCGAATTACTGGTTCTGCAGCTATTACTGCATTTGCTTTCGCTTCACCTCCAAGCAGCTGATTATTCTCTTCGAATTCTAAGTACTCCATCATTTCCTCAACTGGACAAGAAAAAATACATCCATTCACCGTATTAAAATCCTAATCAAATATGTATCTTTTTTCTATAGCATATAAACCACAATCATCAACAATAGAAAAAATATTTTATTACCATTTTTCATTAACTGGGCGATAGCTTCTCGATTGGCAACTGCACGCTGTATTTGCCCATTAATTTGAACTAGCTCCTCAACTACCTACGAAGAAAAAATGTACAGAACATAATAATGAATTAAAAATTAACAACCCACCAAATCTAATTTATTTCATTAAATAATCCAATAATTAAAAAGTAGTGCTATTTACCTGACGTTTTTGTTGCGATTTCGAACCGATTTCATCTCCAAACAATTTCTCCTCCATAGCTGCTACCCGGTTCTCCATTTCTGTCAGTAGGCTGTCAACGTATTCCTCCTTCATTTTTGCACCTTTCAGCAACAATAACTTTACTTAAATAAATTGCTATTTTAATTTAATTAATGAAAAGCACAACACTGACTACTGACACCAGTATCCACACAGTTCAATTTAAAAAATTAAAACTTTAAAATGTTTTTTTGTGTCCAACTGGTGATGATAAACAACACAAGTGTATAAACAAAACAGGAGTGACAGCTGCTATTTGCATTTATTCAGCTGACTCCATACACATGACTTGTAGTAATCTCAATGCACTCATTTCCTCTTTTCTTGGGGCACTCTGGACACGCACGCACTCCGATTTTATAAATTTTAACTAGTATCCCTTGATATTATTGCGCATGAAAACTTGATATAAAAATGCACTACTACGTTTGCTCATAGACCAGAGAGACCAACGGACTACTTGCTACATTTTCAGAAAGAAATCTATCGTTATATTTAGCAATTAAATTTTATATTATGGTTACGTGAGTGAAACTTTGTAAATCAAGACTAATTTAATGTAGCGAAAATGATAGTCTATGTTGGCATGTCCAAATGATTACAAAAAGACATTTATTTCAGCAATAATAATTGATAGTTAACGGTCAATCAATAAAACGACTGTGTTTGAAGTTGGAGAAGTAGTTAGTTATCATATATTGTTAGTTAGTAGACTGTAGTTTGAAGTGTACATACTCACATTTTGCTCAGTCCTCCTTCTGGGTGGTAATTAATTAGATTTGAGTCTCCTGACTGACATGGGTCCTTCTGGCGGAAATGAAAGTACCGGAAACAAAAATCATAATCACGGAAGGGACGAGAATGTGGCAGAACTTTGCGATAAGATACTACAGAATTTAAACAATGCTTTTGAGAAGGATGACTTGCTGTACGTTTCCTAAATATTCTTCATCAGTTTTATACGTAGAGGAAGATTGTGACAGTAGCTGCAATTTTGAATTTCCAAGAAACTTACTCTAATTCTTATGTATTCTTATTCTTATAGGGACGAGTTTGACATTATTCCATGTGAGAGCAAATTAAACCAGTCACCTGTTCTCCATGATCTGAATGCACACAAATTGGCTTTGGAGTCATGGTGTGTCCCTTACCTGTACAAACATTCCTATCACCAATTTCTTTGGATCTGTCGAAAGGGGAGGAAATCTTCCTTGCAATCTTCAACGGTGACAAGCCCAGGAGGAGGACTACGACGCGATTCTGGAAATGCAAATAATAATACTGCAGTATCCAGAAGGGATAATGAATTGTCCCGGAAATTAAGCTGCCTTTCCGAGTCCGAGAGAGTATCTCGCGGACTCATGCTCAGCAGAATTTTAATCATAATCAACCCTGACCTTGCATTGGCGTGGAATTATAGGCGGGATGCATTCATTCCTTCAACGTTGGAAGTGCTGGAAAAGGAACAGAAGCTTGTGTCATTGGTGATGAGTCGGAAGCCAAAATGTCCGGAGGGGTTTACATATAGAAGGTATTCATATTAACATTTTTGAAAGAGTAAAACTATTTATGCAAAGTAATTCTTGAGTCAAGAATCTTGACCATCTTATAACAACATCTACATTTATGATGTTTCAGATGGCTTATCAGAAGAGCGCTACAAAGGGGTCTTTTGGAGCCCAGTAGAATCGAAAATTTCATATCACAGGAAATAGATATGATTGAGCAACCTATTAGACGCTACAGTACAAACTATCACGCCTGGAGCTATAGATTTTGGTTGCTAGAGTTGGTACTCACATATGATAAAACTGTTGTAGCGAAAGATCAAAAAGAAGCATTGTTGGATCGAGAGCTGCTCAAGTCAAACACATGGATAAAAACTAATGTATCTGACTACAGTGGCTGTCACTATCGCCAGAAACTGCTGGAGTGCATCCTCAACTTTCGGAACGACGGACTTCCCCTGCTCATCAAAGAACTTGATGAAAACGAGAAACGAATCTTTTTATACGAGGGTCATGAGTCATTATGGCATCATAGAAGGGCTATTATACAACTTTGTTTGAACCGTTGTCGAAAGTTAAATGATAACAGTGGTGACATTGTACTCAAGTTTCCGCCTTCTTCCGAATCAGAAGAATCGGACAACATTGAAATCATGGGGAAGAGATTGCAACAAAAGGAAAGTGATCTAGTCCAGCAAGTCGAGTCGAAAAATTGTGGTGTTAGTGGTGAATGCTCACAACTCAATATTACCCTGTGTCAGGCTCATGTCAAATGGATGGTGCGGCGGTTGAAATGGGATCTTACCAAAAGTGTTCACTTGGAGCTGTGAAATTATACATTTTTTTCCAGGAGAATAGTACCCACAAACAAGAAGTAACACAGCGCATGAAATACATATATAATACTATGCAAAACATGTACCTCCCTCATGTATTTATAAAAATTATGAAATTATTGTGAGACAGTGAAAAATAGGAAAAAAAGACCAGTAACTTTACTATTATTATTTTAAACTAAAATACAGATATGCTAGAAGTAGGAACAATTTTGTTTTTTATATCAACCAGCTTAAAGCTTTTTGCTGGACAGGAGTTTGAGTTTCAAGAATCTTACGTTTTGCTTTGTAATTTACAGCTAATGACGCTTAATACTGCGACTAAATGAAATTTTAAATTACACAACAATAATTATTATATATTTATGAAACAAAAAAACAGAAAGAGAAAGTTGGCACCTTAGAGCTGATAGTTGTTGTGGTTTACGCTGAGCACTTTGTTGTGCGTAATGCAATAGTATGGCGAATAGATGCGAGATGTGAATTGTGATGAATACAACTTTGAAAATGTTGTGCGTAAAGCTTTACTAACAAATTGATCGTTGCTAGTATGTTTGTTTAAACCAAAGAGAAAGGATAATTCGTCGTAGTTGAGGAGGAATCGTATAGGTGTGTTTTCTGAACCTCTGCCTTCATCTACACAAGTAAAACTAAAATAGAATATTAAAACTTATAATGCTTTATCAAACCAGTTAAGTTAGTTGAAAATCTTTTAACGTCATAATCATTTAGAGATAGGGTAGGTTGATGATAATAATTATTTATAAAAATTATTTTAGTGATGATGTAAAGAAGAAACGATGTGTAAATGAAAAGTAATACGCCACGCCTTCTGCCTTAGAAATTAAAAAAAAATAAACCAATGCGTTCATTCTTTTGAAAGTCACTCTGTTTACATTGTTTGTCTTTATTTCATGGAATTCATCAATAAATATGCATTGTAAAACTAGCTACAGAAGTCAATCAATCACCATCTCATGGGCCACGTTCCTCTATTGTCATTGTCACCACTGTTGACATACACGGTACTTTGCCGTGCTCTATTTATTAAATTGTACCTCCTCACTGGTTCGGGAATTACATCTCCAATGCCAATGCCATCATCTACTGTTTCCTTTTGGATTTCTGCTGGAATTTGCCATTCCTTGTCTGGAGGATAGGAACTCCAACCACCTCGCTTAGCTCTCGTTGTTGCATCCATTCCCACAGGGAGGAGCAGGAGAAGCACAAATACCTACAGAACAAGTCCATGGAAGTAGGGAAAAATTACACACTTTACTTGATGATAAAATAGAGCTGTACAATATGTAAAAAAGTCAGCTATTAGTTTCTTCCTGCTACTTACAACAACGCCTTTTAAGGGTAAAATTTCCATGATATAATAAATGCAGAAATTAGAAGAATTTTTAAAAGATAAAAGCTCTACGCTGTCTACACTCTGGACAAAATGATACTAAAGTAATTTCGTTCCTCACGGCGCATTTTCTTCTAAAATTTCAAAGCAACTATTATTATGAACATGCAAAATACATTCATTTTATCATTGTCTACAAAACTGCAGCTCGTAAATTTTTTTGCCGAAATGATAAGGAAAATAATGCTTTTATTGGATACTCATTTGTCTTTCTTGATGGAATTCCAGATAGAGTCTGACCCGGACCTAACTAATTAATTGCCTCCGGGTTCAGAGTCTTGATTAAAGGCAAGACTACTTTTTTTTAAGTTTAATTTTTAGCGATCGGGGCACCGGCACGAGTAGTAAGTATATTGAACAATATTTTGTTAAAATTATATGCAATCATGGGAAAGCGGCGATAGTTGTTATGTATGTAAGCGTGTTTATGTAAAGAAAATGCAAATGAATTTCATATTATTTCTTGCAAATAACAAATGAAGACACACTCCTCTGTGGTTTGATATTACAATCAATTCAATGGTAGGTAATAATTTACAATAAACATTTCATCTGGACGAATCCTATGAAAAAAATGTTTTCCTTTTTTGTAATAATGCTTAAGTGTGTGGTTGGTTCAGGTTCATAAACCGTGTCCAATTTTTAATTAGATAGTCTTACAACGTTGCTGTAATCAGAGACACTGTGTACCACCGCCGGGCCACAGTCAACGAACCGTGAACCCGGATAGCGTGAAGATGTGATTTTTATTAAATGATTATAATGTGTACTCTTACTAAGGTAGTTTGAGGTAGATTTGATTCCACAAATTAAGATACGTCAATCATTAGTCAAAATGCACCTGGAAAAATAGATTTCTTTGCTAATTTAAAGTTCTCTTTGTAAAAATGGAATAATTATAAATGACCCAGGATACACAGAGTCCAGGGGGATGGATGCTTAAGGGGGAAAATGATTAAAGAGGCGCAATGACTATGACTGAACCATAAAAATACTCATAGTAAATACTGGAATTTTCATACTTTTGCTTGCTGGAACATACAATATGTAATATGACTAATGGCTACAAGATGCTGATTCCTTACAGCGTAACAGTGGATAGGTCTTACGGGTGTCTTTTCATGTAGACATTTCTCAAGGTTTCAATAAAGTAAATAATAAATATAACATTTTTTTTACTGGTTTCTACGTTCAAAAACAAAGCTTATGTTCTCCGATTGTGACCACATATCATATAAACTACAAGGCTTCTTACAGTAAAAGCCTTATAAGCTGAAATCCATGAGTTTTATCAAATGCAAACATTTATATTTACACTTAAAATGTTCTTATTCCATACCTAAAGATAAGATTTTAATTGATTTTTTAAATGAAACGTTTAAAATGGGTTAAAAAGCGATTTTGAATTGTACTTTTTTAGTTGGAAAACTAGCATAATGTCTTCCTAAAAACCGGATCTAACCGTGCCATTGCGTTCTCTTCAAGCGGTTTATCAATTTTCAAATAAAGATATAGGTAATTTAGTTTCTCTCTGTTGATCTTACAGTTTTTTTTACAAAGGTTTAACAAAAAATATCGCTTACACAGTCATGTATGAGAAGAAAAGAAGCATGCCAAACGAAAGAAGCAAATAGGACAAGGAATAGATGGAGGGCGAAACGGGGAAAGCAAAGTTTATACAAGAGATATCTGGAGCAAAATATCTCCATCCACCAACACTAAAGTATGTTTGAGGCAGCAGCAGCATCTTATGTTTTGGTGTGTGGTTGGTGGAGCAAAGGGAGAGTTTCTTGCTGACTGCTGCTGCTTTTGTACGGTGGAGGAAAAACGTGCTTTCATTTTACAAAGTGACTCTCACCACTCCACATCTCAGAGCAGAAAGAAAGAAAGCGCGTTTTAGGGCTGCTGCTGTTTCTGCCACTGCTGAAAAGTAATATACATATAGAAATCTCATCGTCATAATCATTTTTCCATCCGCTTGTTTTTCCGAAATTTTTCCACGTTACAAACTTTTTATATTAATCATTCTAACAACAAATCTGTAACTATTTTCATTTTTATTAGACATCTAAAAATAAAAACAGGAAGCGTATCGCTGGAGGCAGACTGCAAAAGTGAAAAGTACTGATTTTTTTAAATTTAATTTTCTAAAAATATAATAATCCACCCTCATTCCCTCCTACGGCCAAATTTTTTTGGGGAATTTCTCTACATTTTATACTTTGTGCTGTTGCCTTTTGCTATACTTTGGTGGTTTTCTAATAATACGAACAACTGTGAATACAAATTTTTTAAAAACTTTACGTCATACAAAAAGCAAAACATAGTAGTTGAAAAATAAGACGTTTTGTACTTTCTTCCCCAATTTTTTTTACAACTCTTCGGTGTGGTGCCACTTGTAAATAGTGATATCACATTCCATCACGTAGCCACCTGACATAAATACCGTCGAGGACGGGAAGGACACAACGCAGAGGAGAGAACAGAACGCGAAAACGGATTCTTCTTTTCTTCCTCCTGAACTGCCTCTGTACTCAGCATATTTTACTGGGTTGCGTGTATACATTTCTGAACAATTTTATTTTCTCCTCTTTCTCCATTTCCTAAATTCTTCTTGTTTTTATGCAAGAAGACGTGCACGGACGAAAGATCAGAGAAAGCAGAAAGAGAGCGAGAAAAACAGACAAGTGCAGACCACACCACAACTTTCAACCCCGTGTCTTCATTTTCATTGCCAGAGCATCCTCCATCCCTGCGTATGATCTGGTCTGGTGATGCTGTTATTATTTTTTATTATTGTTTTTCACGGAACAACGAATCCAGCCCTCAACAAACATGATATAATTCTCTTACATAATACATATTACTCTTCTCCGTGTCGTGTTTAGCGGTGGTGGTGGTACCCTGCTCGACTTATTTATTATCGTCATCATCACATTGCATCATTGCCATTTGTACTTGTTCTCTTCATTCCTCAAGTTTGTCACGACAAGAAAAAAAAGAACATGATCTTGTTCCCCGTTTTCTCTTTCTCATCTCATCTCCCATTTTTCTAAAAGCGAAAGAGAGAGAGAAAGAGAGAGAGTAGAACAGAGTATATTACTACGAGTGTGGAATACCCAACCAACCCAAACCCAAAACTTATTTATAAATTTGTCCTCTGTTGAAACTCAAACAGGAAATAAGATAAAGGTGTCATTTCAGCATGCTATCTGCCACTGCTGCTGCTACTATATCTCCTTCTGGTGGTGTGTGTGGCCACCATCAAATTTTTTGACCATCTCCTCCTACTCAACATATTCTGCTGCGTTGCCATCATCATCAGCATCATCATGGGTCACAGTCGCCACTATCACACCACATTACTCGTCGTGGTAGACGAATAACCAAGATATATGCTCATTATTACAGTTTTGGTGTAGTCAACGGCAAAAGAAAACCAAACCACAGCGGTACACACACGTACATTCAATAATATCCTTTCTTAAACATCCACAGAAGCAGCAGGCAGGACTCACACACACACCCAGCTGCTCCTTGTCTCTTGTCCCTTCTTCATCTTCTCGTCTTAAATATCTCCACTTGACTTGCCTCCACCATTATCATCATTAATTCCGTATTGTCTCTTCTATTCCGGATGCTTTTGTCTTTGTCATCATTATCATCATCCTGCACATCCTCATCATTTTTTGCAGCAGAAGCAGAGAACACAACAGCCATTATTGTTGCTAGTGATGCATGGATGGAAGAGGCTTACTCAACTGGAAGCAGCAGAGCTGTACTAAAATCAGGATACTGCTTTAGTAAAGCAATTCGTCGAAAAAGTTTTGGTTTGTAGTTTACACTACACTTTTGTCCTCCTAAAATTCTGTACACCAGAGTAGAAAGACAAGAAAGGTTGTAAATGAACTTATGTATTTAGAGGAGGAAAAATAGACAAAACGCAATTATCAGCTTTATTTACTTATTCTTTGGAAAATCAATTCGAAAATCTTGCTTGCAGCAAGAGACAAGAATGACGTAGCGTAGAGAGGACATTGAAAAAACAATAATAAACTTGAACTTGTCTTCTTCATCCTTTATCATCATCATCATAATAATAATAATAACATCCCGTTGTTGTCTTCCTGTTGTTGTGGTGGTGTGATGTGCATTGAGAAGAAAAGAGAAAATCTACACAAGAACACGAAGGTCGATTAGCCCATCGTTACCCCGACAGTGACAGCAGTAATAGCCATCAACCCGTCATCACCACGATTGTCGTTACACAGACTGGAAATCATTGAAATTACTACTCAGATGTAGAAACACTCCAAAGTAGAAGAAGAAGGAAAAGAAGAAGGAAACGAAGGGCGGAGGTAATAATAATAATAATGACCATGATGGCATCTTGAAAATTACTGCATCTTATAATATACCTATTTCGTTTCCACTCCTTTGAATGACTGACTGACTTTGGTTGGATGGAATATCGAGGGAAAAGGGGTTAAAATGTGTAGGAATTTCTCACTCAAAAGATTTTTGCATTTAAGTAGTAGTAGTAGAACTCTGTGCATGGTAGATACGTAGAGAATTAAAGTACATAAAATCGGGATGGAAAGTGTTATTGCGGTTGTTGGATGCAAAAAGGGAAATTACGGAATGACTGTGGTCGTCTCCTCTTGTTCGTCTTCTTCGTCGGTTTAATCTCTGTTTCTATTGTTGTGTGCATGCATGTAACACTCTTAAAATATTATGCAGCAGCAAAGGTGGTGGTGGTGATGATGGTGTTCCTTTTGAACAAAAAGAAATAGGAACAGGGGTTTGTTTTTCAGTGTGGCTGCTGCTGCCTGCTTGAAAAAGCTATAATGCTGTTCACAAAGTAATTTTGTTCGTTTGAATAAATGCGAGCATGTATGTATGGTATGACGTCGTCGTGTGTTACTGTCTTTCTTGTTCTTCTCAAGAGTTGAATGACTGACACGATGATGAAGCGAGAATAGTGTAAGGAGAAGAGGGAGAAAAGACAGAAAATGGGCATTATTTTCTTCCGGATTTTGGTTAAACTGTAATAGTAGTAGTAGTGGTGGTGGTGGTAGTAGAAAGGGAACTGTTAGCTATAGTAATCGCAGCGGTGATGAATAACAAATGAAAACCCATGTTTTTGTGTTGTGTCTGAGCCTGTCGCTTTTCAGACATTTTAAGCCGTACAGTCGCACTTTTGAGCAAATAACTTTAACTGAAATTTGATAGCGTACTGGTAGCAACAGTATTTTACTTCCAAAACTTGTTAGACGAGACTAGACATTTTGTTGGAAGAAAATTATCTCTCTGTGGAATTTTAATAATTTTGTAGCATCCAGAAATAAATTTGACGTGTATAAAAATTCAATTGAAAATATAGCGAAAAAAAGCACTGGGTGCGACGGTAGTATATAGTGTATCTAAAACTGATGGTAAGTTACCTGTTTATCATTGCTTGTACAGGAGAACAAGCAATTGTGCAACTGTCACAAGTTGACTGTTACATTAAACCTTTTGTTATTTTGCTCTTGAGGCAAAAAAATAAGACAGAAAAAAGAACATGAAAGGTGAAGTATATGGAACCAGAAGAATGAGCTTTAGAATGACATAGGTCTCACTACGCCCCACGCTCAGGCAAGTCGTCAGCCTTCAACCCTGTACCGACCGACCGACTGCTTTGCGACGTTCTTGTTTGTTAAAGCTACTGCGTACGTGCTATGCTTCAGCAGAGAGTAGTGGTGATCTAGCGGTGGTGGTGGTGGTGGTGGTGGTGGCGTTGGTGAAAGTAAAAGATGTTGGGCTCTCTTCTGTGTAACATGAAATAACTTTAAGACGAGAATAAATGCGTTACGTGAAATTTTTGCTTATGTATCTTGTTAACACTTGCTGTGTCATTCTTTACGCTTAATTGTTTATTTTCTTTGGCTATTATGTAGCTTGTACAAATGCTTGGAACAAAGATGCCTTGTTGTCCGTTATATTGAAGGTTAAAATATTGCACGTATAAACATGCTTTCTCCTCCTGTAATGTGGCTCTTCTGCTGACTGTTATTTGTAGCAGCGGTAATTTGTGGTGGTCATATTGTTACTCTTTTGGGAGAACCTCTTATGATTTATGAGCTGATATTTTGTTATCTTCCTTGCTTGATTTCACTTTTGGCTGAGGTCACTGGCTTCATTTCATTCCAAGTCTGTTAGCTAAAGTAATAAATACTAATTCCCTCTTGGTGTTTCTTAACGATTTGGTTCGTGGTTGAGCTGGTGGATGAAATAGGTAGACAATGATGAGCAAGCAAGATGATGATGATATGTGAGTTCAATGACTCATTTTGCTTGTGGTCAAGATACCTTCAACAAACGTAGTTCTTTGGTCTAGAATCATTTAGGGATACTTGATACACAGCTTTGTAGAAATTGATTTTTTTAAACTTAAAAATATTCTGACCTAAGCGCATAGTGGGCAAAGTATTACTACATATTAGTAGCATGCAAACAGCAGATCAATATAAATACTTTGAAAGTTCAGTCTTGTTGATTTTAAAGAAACAAGCAAATCTCTCTTCTCCAAACTTTATTGGTTACGCTATAGACCTTCATTCAAAAACTTCTTGGCTTTGTATAGTGCTACCGCTGTAATCATCATCCCTTAAAAACAGAAGTCCCAAACATTTCCCAGAAAACATTCCGTAAAAAGTGATTCCACTGCCAAAAGTTGTGCATCTTGGATGCAGTTGATGTCTAAAACACATAGTTTATTTGATGTAGTTAACTGACAAAGATAATAACACTACCACTCCCATTTCTATACCCATCATTCCGTTTCTTTTTCCAGATTTTTTTCTTTTAACTTTCCTCTTATTCAAATGCACTTTGAAAAAAGGTGGCTTTTGGACTGACTGTATAATAAAGTGAAAAGCATGTGTATGTACTAAGCGGATTTTTGGATCTCTTAATGGAAAATGAAGAGAAATGCAAATATCTTTGAAGAAGATCTTATTTATCGATTGATGGTGATGACTTTTTCTTTTTCTCTTTTTTCCCATGCTTTCTCTCTTTCTTTTCATGCGGAGTCACCCCATTCATTCCCACTTTTCCACCCGCCGCCACACCATAAATACACCATCAGCAAGTCAATTTCCACACTGGAATAGACTAAAAAAGTGTATAAAGGTATAATTCGTTAAGCAAAAGTAAAAAAAAAGTACGCAATAAATCCTTTCTGTTCAACCTTGAAAACAGGCTTGAGGGAAGAAAGAAAGTACAACTTTTTTTTGTTTTACAGCGAATTATTTCACTGAACAGCTGAGACTTTTTTCCTTATCCACGCGTTCATATATATTATAATGATAGAAATGTCTTGTAGCTTAGCTTATCAAATCGTTACGCACTTTCCACACATTCTTCCATCTTGTCGTACTTTTTTGTGTAAAAATGGAGAATACAAAGACATTATTTGACAGAAATACATGGAGTTTTCCACTAACTGTACAAAAAAACTTTTGCTCACAGTTTTCAGCAGAAGTAGAAGTAGCAGAATTTTGGAGATTTTGTAAAAAAAAGATTTAAAATTGACAAAGAAGAAACAATGATGATGATGATGATGACGAGGATATCATCATCATCATCGTATAAAGAGAAAGAACAAGGAAGGTGAACTGAACTAGCTGAATGCATTTTTTCATCCATTTCTCTGTTTCTCGCTCAATCTTTCTATTTTCCTGGAAAAAATTTCAATATAGCTTGTGTACTGAAGCGTGATATGTACTGACTGATCCTCCTACACACACACACACACACTTCTCAAGTTACACTTTTACTCCATTTTAGAAACTCTGATTTGATTTCATTTTTTTCTCCTGCTAAATTCGATAAACCTAGTAGCGGAATAGAACAAGTGGAAAGTCAGTCACAGTTACTTACAATTTCTTCTTTTTTTCGTTTTTGCTGCTGTGCAGTAGTAATATAAGTGGGAGCAGTATATTGCATTGTTCGTTGCAAAAAGAATTTGTTTTCTTCTACTTACCTATATGAAGAATGTAGCTTTCAATATCCTGTCGTTTCGGATGTCCATACAAACACACAGCTCACACACCCGGCACACAATAAAAGCTCTTATACTTTTTAGAAGGATTTTGCAAGGAGAAAAGGAGAAAAGTAAATATGGCAATGCTGTTACTACTGCTTTCTATTCTCTGACGTAGAATAAGACGTGATGATGACAATTTTTTCCGAGTTTGCCCTTTTTGTGTATAAGCAGGTTGGTAAATATTGCCCAAGCTATTATACCATTTTTTTGTTCGTGATGATACTTTGGGATATTTGGCTACTGGAATGTTGACAATTTGTATTTTCTTTTGTGTTATAAAAAGATGATGCTATTTTCTTCATTGTGAATGGAAAAGTAGAAAAGCCACAAAGAATGAAAGAAAAAAAATTTAAGGAATAACAAAACTTTTCATTTTTTTCCTGTTGCAGTTGAAGAGTTGAAACAATTTTACCTTCTTTTATTTATTGTGTGGTAGTGGATTGTGGAAAAAGGAGACGAAGCGAAGGTTGAGATTTTTTTCTCAATGATGCGTTTTATTTCTTCATGCTCATTCAAGTGGAATTATGCGATGG
Organism: Sinhomidia bicolor; assembly: GCA_027743785.1. Classification (NCBI taxonomy): domain Eukaryota; kingdom Metazoa; phylum Arthropoda; class Collembola; order Entomobryomorpha; family Entomobryidae; genus Sinhomidia; species Sinhomidia bicolor. The sequence goes on from JAHZMT010003942.1 coordinate 24,484, forward strand.
GTACACAACAGTAGTAGTGGTGGTAGTAGTTGTAGCACACATGAATTCACTCATTCATTCTTTGTGTTTGCTGTTTTCACAGATTTTTTTTTTGCTCAGAAGAAAGTTTTATAGGCAGCTTATTACCAACAATATAGCTTGCTATTGCTATGCTTGATATTAATTTCAAAAAGTGCAGCTACGTATAACCTTGTTGTATCAAAGCATGTTCTATATTATAATATTACATGTTAACATATTAGAGAGATCAGTGTATCATGAAAACTCCCTCTCAATGGCAATGATGATCATGATAATGTCGTGGCATTGACATAGACCAACTGTGTAATAATGGCTTTATGTATCACTCTTCTCATGTTTGACTTTTGGGTACCCCATTTATATATTTTTTTTGCTGTGAATGAAGAAATGACTCTTATCGTTATCCTCTTTTATATATTTTTAACTCAAGAGCGTTCCACTTCCTTTTCCTCTTGTGTGTGTGTGTAAAGAAGAAAAAACTCCTTGAGGCACTTTCTCCTTTCCTCTACTCACTTCCTACTGTACTTTTACTTTATTTGTGGCCAGAAGCATATTCTTCCTGTTGCACACAAACTAACAAATAAGTCAAAATAGTTTGGCAGTTGTTCAATGTTGATGATGATGATAATGGTATTTGTGAACTCTTGGTATTTATAACTGCATGCACAAAAATAATTATTATGCACTGCATTTGTGAATAAGTTTACAATTCACAATTTGAGAATTAAAGCTTTCTTAAATAAAAAACTGACTTTGTGCTGACTCTAATAAAAAAATCAGTTTTTTCAGTATCACATGACTTCAAGATAGGAACAAACATACATTTTGTAAATAGTTTTTTTGTTATACTTTAGTTGACATCAAAATTCACTTCACCACGTGACGGGAATTTCCCATGCGTAAAACGAAGTAAGAAGGGCAATAAAATATTAAACAAAGCAAATGCACGCATCATGAAAAGATTTTCTCCCTTTTTTCTATTAACACCGCCCTTGTTTTGTCACAGTGCAGGATTTTTGGTAAGATACTTGAATAATGCATACCAAACCAAGTTGAATGATTTTGACGAGATATATAGACATATGCCTACATACATCCATCCCCAGACAGTAATGCAAATCTTGAATCTTTTGTATCCCATCCATCTTTCGTCGTGGTGTTTGTTCCAGGCATATTATGCACAAAAAAGGGAAATGTCCATCCATACATAATCAGACAGAGCAGAAGGGTGCAAACACACAAAAAGCACATTTTTTGGTTGTTAACCCCATGTCGCGGAGATGACGGCATTGCTTTACTTTTTCATCTCAGTCCATCCATTCAAAAAGTGAAAAAAAATGCAAGAGAGAAAAAATACAGAGAACAGTCATTCAAGTAGAAGCACATTGACAACATCATCATCATCATCATTGTCCATATATCGTACAACAAGAGCAGTAAAAAGACAGCATAAATGGGGACATACATTATAATAGGCATTAGCACAACTACAGCTTCACATCCTCATCGTCATACTCGTTTTTTTGACGTTCTTTATCATGCCATATATATCCCGGTCTGCTTATATTGTGAATATATCTAATGTACTTATATACATGTATGCATTTTTGCTATTGCACTGAATATGCCTCTTTTCGTTTTCCTTTTTCTTCACAACATATTTTTATCGCTTTTGACTCTGCGGTGGTGGTGATGACTGAATGAATACCGCCACTGTTGAGCGTACTGTTACTGCCTGTTGGATGCTGAAATTGCCAAACGCATGAAGATAGATGTGTGTTTGGTGGGATTCTCAAAAACAACATCTCGAATATCAAAATCGCAAACAAAAAACCGAAATTTGAAATTTGGAACCACAAAAGTTAAAAATAACCAATCAAAAGTGAAATATAAATTTAAGCATTCGTCAAATTAAGTTGTAACTTATATGGTACAGTAGAGCTAAAACCAAAATCACAGTTGTGTAACATGTCCCCGCCGTAAAGTCGGAGTTTTCTTGGTAGTTACTACCCTTCGGTCATTACTTGCTTCCAGATTTTATTTTCGGGCTTTGTACATGAAACCAATGAATGGGGTTG
>JAHZMT010003943.1:0-13439 GCA_027743785.1 Sinhomidia bicolor
GTTTTCCGCAAGTTAAAAATGTGCTTGATTTTGTGTAAAACAGCGAGCCAGCGTACATTCTCATCTCTTTACACGATCTCGCAAATAGCCTGGCGTGTGTGTGCAGTTCCAAAGCAAAGTATTTTTTAAGATTTTGCGATTTCTTGAGAAGCAGTCCACCAGAATGACTGGCTATTTTCAAGGCAAGAATAACTAATGCAGAGCTTATACCCAGATTTATGGCAATACCTAAAGGTAGTCGGCGAATAAATTTAAAAAGAATGCTCAACGCTCCAATGGCAACACAACAGGCCGACGCCATCATATAAGGAAACATGTGCGTTCCAATGGAAGCGTTACCTAGCCGATTTATTAAAAGTAGTGTCTTGTATTGCAAGAATGGTGTGGTGTCATATCTGGAGTCAAATTGTTGCCAATAATAATCTGCAACTTTCTCAGATAGGTTTTCTACCCAAAAGCTTAATAGAATTAACAAGGTCATTAGCAGCATTGTACAATATACAGCGGTAAACACGGACACAACGCTCAGGTTTAATTCACTCAAAGCAGCAAAGGCAATTCCTGGGGGAGAGTTGTACAGTACTGTAGGGAAATACTGAGATGACCAGTAACGCCGACTCATTCTGTTCTGAAAGTGAGGAATTAGCGGTAAAGCTCCCTGGACTGTGACAAATATGGTGACAAATCTTGAAATGAAATTCCACTTTCGTTCCATGGAACCAGAAAAATCATCGCCCCATCTACCAAATCGTGCTAAATGTAAAATAAGCACCAAAGTTGTAAAGTGATTTCATATTTATTTTATGTTTTTATGATTGTATCATTGCTTGTGTATGGTCTTACCGTTCCAATTTCTGTTTGTTGTGAGTAAAGTATTAAAAAGCAGAACGTTCCCATTAGGGTCGTACGCCAGTGATGCGCCTATAATATTAGCGATGATTCTCGAACTTGAATGAATATAGAAGAGCATGTATTCTTCCGCGTCTACCGTGTCCAGGGACACTTTTGGAAATTGAGTTATTAAGTAGAGGTTGTCAAGAGTCAACCACGCCAAACGAATGTACCATACCGAGAAGACGAGTCTGCTTGGGGTAACTTGAAACAAGTGTTTTTCCTTGTGGAATGAAATTGGTAACGCAAAAAGATAGTGACCGTTGTGAACCATTTGAATGGTCCAGTCTTCCCAATTCCAATCCTTTAGAAGAAGAAGACGTTGTGAAAACTTGGCCATTGTGACTATTAGTAAATGACTAAATATCTTTAAGTAGCAGTTTGACTGCATAAGATGACCTTTTACAACTTTTGCTTTATGCATTTTGTGCTGACCAATATGAATTTAAGAAAATAATTTTTAAAAAATTACTGAAGTGCTTACGTCACGTTTTATACTATTTATACGTTTTTACTTGCATGCTTTACTTTTAAATTGTTGATAAAATATTAATTGAATGAAACTCTAATTGCTGAAACAAGTGAAACATGTCAGCTATTTCTTTTTCGTGGAATCAATTTGTAAAAACAGATTTTGAAATTGAATAATATTATGATATATAAAAGTTGCGGAAATAGCCTTTTCTTAATTCAAACGAAATGTACAATGCAAATCGTAAACAGATGAAAATAGTATTTTAGCAGTGCTTTTTACAAAAGTAGCATATCCATATAACATGACTTGTCTATATGATTTGTTTGTTTAAACAGTTCACGGCTGCCGAAAATATGAATATACCAAAATGTTTGGCTAGTTTGAAGCAGTCCAGAGTCTTCTAGAGACTAAGAACTATGACTAATAAGTAAAACGACATAAAGTGTGTGCTCGGGTTTGATTGTTATCAACAAGGTAACATGATTCCATAAAAATAAGAACGTGCGCATTAATTTATGGAGCACCACGACAAACAGTGTAAACAAAGTAAAGAATGTAAAGACATGAATTTAAAAAATAAATATTTCCATTACCATGTAAAAAATTAAATAATATGTTATTACTTTTGCATCTTTCAATTACTGGACAATTAAGTTACCTAAAAACAGATTCAAGAGCCATATTCAATTACATTTGAATTAAAAAGTCTAATAAAGCATGTTACTTGAAAAAAAAACAAAATGTTACTAGAAGGTTTTATAAACATCATGCTCTCAATTAAATTCTTCTAAATCCATAAAACACTGCCTTCATCTTACGAAAAACTCAACTGTCCATACCTCACGTAAGTTAAAATTACAATTCGGAGAAGAAAAGTAAGTGCATATTTTTCTCCAAAATCGGTTAAACTTCATTTAAAAGTAATCAAACTTGTATGTGTCGAAACGTTAACAAATAAACCTCGTTATTTTCAAAAAATGTCCTCGAACATCGTTCAATCTACTAATCTTAAAGTTGTATGTACTTTTATTGGTTTTGTTTAATAATTGGCAATGATAAAACTGAAATGGGGAATTATTTTAAAAATTCATTAGAAGTTTAAAACGAAAATTTAAATTATGAAAAAAAAACTTCAAAGAAATTAGTTTGCGTTTGAAATTTGTAAAAAGGCATTCTAGTACAGTAGCGTAGTAAACGTAGAGTGTAATTAAGCTTGAATTTGTAAGCAAATTTGTAATATAAAAAGTTTCAAATTGAACCCCAAAATAAATGTCTTTTACCCTGAGAATGATACATATGTTATGCTATTTGAAAATGATGATGTCAAATTTAAAAATCATAATGATATATTTTTTTTGTCTAAATACAAATAAGTTTTGTAAAAAGTTTCTAAAGATGAAAGCTAAACAGAGTCTAGAGTAAAATATTTTCTGTTTTCAGAATAATAACAATTTTACGTTGTGTTTCACGGTGCCCCAATTGGTCATGTACTGTGCTGTAAATGCTCCTCTCTGAAAGCAAAAAGGTTATTGAAAGAAAACTTGCTAACAAGAAGAATTGAAATCAAGTTTGACAGAGCAGCATCTTCAAGACCGATTCAAGAAACCCCTATTGCTTCATAGCAATCTTCAATTGTTCATTTCAAACCAAACATCTACTATACCTTACCTTACGTAGACGTTGCCAATGGCGTAGTAAAAAAAGGCTGACGTTATTTCCTTCCAAACTGGAAATTTCGAGTATTTCTCATGCTTTGTCATGAAAACATTCAATATGCCCCCTTTGCCATGAACATGCAAAAATTAATTATTATTATGTATGTGGCAAGCCACTGTGAACCATGTAAACTTCAATTTTTGAAAAAAATTATGATAACGTTTAAATGTGCACAATATGAAGCTGAATTGTTAAATGATTGCATTTCATTCAAATTCTGCTAAAATCGATACAGGGACCACTTTATTAAAAGGATGTTAAATTCTTTGCGGCATATATTATTATGCTTACACAAGTAGATATTCATAATCATATACATTATTTATTTACTAACGATAAGCTGTACTTATACTCTAGATATTGTACAAGTTTCTACTTAACTTATGTATTTAGTAGTTTAAGAGATAAAAATCCACAGAGCTAGGTATACACACTGCTAGCAACAACTTAAATAGTATACTAACTAATACACGTACTTATTTAAATATTTTTATCATATGTAATAGGTATATATACGTTTTTAAATCCAGAGTTATCATCACACTTCGAAAAATATTCATAATAATGATATAAGTAGGTATAGTATATATAATTACTAAAATGCCTATCGAATGCACGATTTTCTATCATGCCTTTTAACTTAATTAACACGTAAACAGCGTCATCATATCAAAAAAGACATAAATATGTACTTTGCTCTGAAAACACAATCAAGTTGAAAATTCTTTTTTATATACAAATGTCGTTAAATATATATATATGTACAATATAATATATAACTACACATTTTATTCTACTCTGACAATTTTTTTTACATACAACGAACCATAACACTAGTAATTGCAATATAGCATGGGTATATATTTAGTATCGACAATAATCTCAAAATTAATTAGAATACAAACACCATTATTTTTTAAAATTTAAACACTACTTGTACGACTTATAAACTAGATTAATTTATAATTAGTCATGTCTATACAAATGCATTATTAATATACTGTATTGTTTATGAGAGAGTATAGTAGTTATTTTTTTAAGGAGAGATCATACGGTAACATCAAGATTAGTACATGTCATTGGAGATGCAATAATAATAAAAATAATATTAAAAGTCAGTAAGGGAATACACCTATGTATATATTTATATACGTATGTACCGATTCTATATTATTACAAGACGTTAAAAGTAATATATATAATATTATTAAGAGCAACAATAAATTATCAAACGAGATATTATTTGTAGTTAGTGATAATAATAATATTAATTATTAGTCAACTTTTGTTACTAGAGCTTGACAAAGAAATTTATTTAGTTAGTAGGCTTTTTGCCAGCAGATATTATTTTGACTGGAAGCAGGTTTCTCATTCTTTCCTTTGTAGTCTTTCTACCCAACACATTTTATTCTATAACTTGATATGAACAAAGACATTCAAAAAAGGAGTACAAATATGCTTTTGTATGTATTCACTTCACAGGTTCTTTTTGACTGTTGACGATACTGGGAGAAACGTGTAGCAGCAAAGAATGTGTGAAATTGTGAACGCATCCAGTGATAGTATTAACGTTATTGACTGTTAGTTTCAGAGTTTTTTTTACCTAGCTTTAGTTATTATCTTAAATACGTATAATATATTTTTTCCTAATTTGCATCGAAGACTACGGTACAGCACGTTACAGTACTGTTATCATATAGATTTTATAGTTGCCTACAATTAACATTTAGATTTATTTCTACCTATTTATATACAATAATAATAATTTACAGTAATAATACATTATTAAATGACAATATATGTACAAATTACATTTTATAAACAATTTCAGTCTTTTCGAAAAATATATAATATGTGATGTGTAGTAATTTTTGTTTCGTTTTGATATATAAAATGTACTTGCATACAACGTTAAAACCCGACTTTTTTCTTTCTTTCTTTTTATCCTAAAATCGACAACACTATATATGCATATATTTATATACGTATAATTTGCGTTCGAAATCTAGCTGAAGGACCTATTGAATTAAATAAGTATATAATTTATTTATTTTTTAAAAAAAAGTACACAACACCCTTTTAAAATTGCCATTTATAAGCTGCTCTTTGTTGACAATAAAAGCTGCTCTGCTACATAAAAAAACGAAGAAAGTAATCCGAGTCTACGCCACGTAAGAATAGAGATGTGCGCTTGCTGAAACATCTCATAAAAGACAATAAAAAATAAGAAAATTTTTATTCATCTAAATACGTACACATATATTTTTTTCCTGACATGGTCTAAAGTTAGAACAAAGAGTATTGTTAATTTTTTTTCCTATTACCGCATCGCCCAGCTCTCTTTCTCTCTCTGTCCGTTTTGTCTGAGCGAGTTTATTGTGAGCTATACACACGCAGCGAGTTTCTTCTCTGTAAGATGGAGAGCTTTTTTTTGAGATTATCAACTATTTACTACTATTTTTTATAAACTATAAAAGTCTATTTTATTAACTAGAGACAGACATAAACACATACATGTAATAACTTTCTTGAAACATTTTGTTTTTTGTATTTCTAGTGCAATGGAAAAAACACTGAAGACTACGTTCTTTTTTTTCAAAATTTTTGTGATTTTCCTCTAAATAAAACACTTGTACATTGTTCGTATTTCGTTGTGTGTATGTAAACTTATAAATTGTTGTACATACAGAGACCAAGAAGAGGAACGACGAAAACAACTCCTTGATGATGATAATGATGATTACATATGTTTCTAGTACACTATTATATTATAGACTTAAAAGCGACGTAGTTATGTTAAATGTACGACGATGGATGAATGAAAGGCAGTTCACACAGCATATTTATTTTGAAGTAGTAGTAGTAGTAGTATATATATATATAGTGATGTGGTGGTGATGTATGTATGTATGTATTGTATGATGACTTTTTTGATAGCGTAGAAATGGTAGCAAGGTAGTATAAAACAGTTAATTTGTTTATGGATATTGGTCGTACGCCAAATACTCCAGAATAGCACGGTAACAAAATTCATATTGGTCCTGGAAAAGGAAAATGACATTTTTATTTGCATACTTACAAAATGACGATGTTGTGTAGCAGGTATTTTTTTTACACAGAAGATAAAATTTACCTCTGACTGCGTCATTCCTGGTCGCTCGGTCCTAAGAATTCTAACTGTTTGGAATAGATCAACAATGTCTTCGTTTTGTACTCTTGCAAGTACTATGCTGAGAGCGATGAAGACGCCAGTTCTTCCTACACCTGCACTGCAGTGTACGGTGATGGGTCCTTCTTGGCCGAATTGCTCTTTTGTCTTATGTACCTGTCCAATAAAGTCTACAAAGCCCTCTGCGGACTTGGGAACTCCTTGCTCAGGCCATTCGGCAAACTGGAATTGACGGATTGTTCTCGACTGGCCATCCCTAGCGTCCGTAATCTGCTCAAAGTAGTTCGTGCCATTCAATGTTCTTTTTAATATCTCAACATAAAATTTAAATGCAAAAATGCTCTATACCTTAAATTCTCTAAGCGTATATTGTGATAAGTTATATTCTGCTATAGGATCCACTACAAAACATTGATAACGTTGAGATCTATCGTTTGGCCAATACATACAGCATTTTTCCTAGAAAAAAAACATCAAATATGAAAATAGTTTAGAGCATAAATACCTTGATACATTTCACAATATATTCAGCTATGTACTTAGCTATTATTGCTTACCTTGCCCATTTCACGGGGTTTTGTCAACATGACTATAATGGTGGAATTGTGCTCCCAAATCATCCTCCAAAAGTCATCAACCGTATCGGGAAGTGGCCCTTGGGTTGCAATATATGCGCATCTACAAGAAAAAATATTAATTAGTCATGCAAAATTGGTTTGTAAAAAACATTTTTTTAAATGGACCATTCCTTATATTTCAGCATTTTACCTATCTTTGTACCCATCAACATACGAAGCGTTAATATAGTCAGAGCCGTCCACCCCTCTAATAGGAGCGAGACAAACTCTCGTATTTTCATATGGAAGGATGTTTACAAGGCGGTTTTTCTTCTGATTACAAGGAAGGTTAGCCGTTGTAAACCGACCAGAGTCTATCTTCATATTTAGGAGTTTCTACAAGTAAACCACATTTAAAAAACAACGTTACTACTTGTAACTTACAAGGTCAAGGTCAATCATTATTATTATTACTATTATTTGTACATGTTATTCCTTTTACAATAAAATGGGTAATACATGAAAAAATATACTAGCTTGTTGCAATACTAGTAAATATTTATTTTCTACCTTAAATTCTACATCAATGCCCTTAAAATTTTCTCCGGGGAGTGGGGTAGTTAGCATTTCTACATGTGCTTGAAGTTTATCTACTGGAATTTCTGTATTACCACATATAACGGCTTCCAAAATTGAGTCGTAAATAAATATATACTGATCCTCCGTTTGAACCTGTGAAGAAAAAAAAGAAACAATGCAACCACAAGACTAAAAACTTATCCCTAATTGAATCATTTTTATTAATGTCCGTATATAGAGACTTTATGGTTGCATGTAACGTCGTACCATATAGTTTCTTTGAGCTCGTAAGCAAGTAACGTGGCCATAAATATCAATGGAATTATCGTATTTCATCCTCTCCAACATTGAGTCAATCACAACGAAACAACCAGTGCGTCCAACGCCGGCACTGCAGTGCACAATCATGGGACCGCAGTCAGGAGGATTTAGTAGTTTTACACGTTTCAAAAACATTAGGAATGGTGCAGGATGATCGGGAACACCATGATCCGGCCATGCTGTAAACTGCAGCTGCTTGATCTCTCGAGTTTGCTGCATTCCAGGCTATGAAAGAGATAACATAACAGAGACATTAAATAAAGGAAAGAAATTATTTTATACAGTGGAAAACAAAAGGTTAATTTTTTAAATAAGTTAATTTTTAAAACAAACTTACAGCACTTTTTCGAACTAAGAAGCTACGTATACAGTAAAACGCTAATTCTTGAACTTCACGAAGAGTAACGGTAATATCTCCATAAGTCTCAGATCCACGGGATGGCCAATACTGATCACATTTCACACGAGCCCTTTCCTCCAGCCGCGTCATCATGATAATTGTCGCCGTGTTCACCTCCCAGCTCATTCTCCAAAAGTCGGCAAATGTCTCTGGAAGTGGACCCTGAAAACAAATGTCCAAGTTTAACCACAAAACACATTACACAAATTCCACTTTACAGTTGTTAACAAGTCTTTCGCAATAAAATAAAAGAATATTTAGATATATTTTTTTAGCTTCTGGAATGGTAATTCCGTCGGAGCCGATGGCATGCATTCCAAAACTGGATGTTATGTACCCGGCCGGCATAGGACCGTCCGGTCCATCTGTGGCGATTAAAGGTTTAAGTACTCCGGACTGATCCACATGCTTGTGTGATACTCGTCGCCTAAAATATGATAACAATAATAAAAGGAAAGGTTAAACTACATCGTTTGGCAAAAAAGCAGAGCACATTTACTACAGTTGTAAGCTGAAAGAGAAAATTGAAAATAGAAAAAAAATTGCTTTCACTTTGAAGCATATACACACATATTATGCTGAGTATCTTGAGAGAAGGTAAAAAAAAATATGAAGAATGTTTTAGGGATAAATTCCATTAAAAAAAATTTTCTTCGTCATTGTAAAAATGGAAAACAAGTTTTATGTTGCGTGCATGATGACATGTTGTATAATGTATGGAAGTTATTACGACAGAGCGATACCCAAGCGATAGGAAAGATGAAGAAGAGAGAAAGATAGATGATAGAAGAAGAAAGAGAGAAGAAGCGCACACACCGAGGATGAATGGATGGGAGTAATAAAAAATATTCTGTGATTACCATGAAACGAACCTTTTGAAGAGGAAACACATGAGCATAGAGCAAGCAGCAAGAATTACTGCAATGACTGGAGCAACTACCCAAAGCATTCCATGCTCAGTTACACTCTTCTTATTGATAAAGTTTGGTTGACCGGGTCGATCACTGGGCAGAAGTCGCATGGGTGGCTCGCACGAGTTGGCTTCGGGCATTGTTAAAGAGATGATGTCAGAAAATGGACTGGAGGTGTAGAGATGCTGGATAAAAAATACAACAAAGATAGATGATGTTTTAAAAATAACCATCAATTTTTTGAAAAAGTGATTACATGATTTTACCAAGAATGTAAAATATTTTCCATTCCGCCTACCTTTTGAGGAGTATCGACAAAGGCTCTAAGGAATATTTTGTATTTAACACCTTTTTCCAAATGTTTATTATCGTAGCCACTGTAAACGCCTCCGTCGCCAAGCTGAAAGTTTCTTGGAATTGCACGTGGGGCAAAACGAGCAGCAATGTAAGGTGCTAGCTGATAGCCCGTCTCTTCCTCTTCGTTCATGGTCTCATCGGAAATGTACGATGAGCCGACAATGGTAACTTTGGTGGTGCCCCCATTCATGGTTGCCAACTGAGGTTATCATAGCACAGCAATGTTATTAGTTTAATTATGATAATTATAAAGTTTGACAAAAGCTGTGTATACGTCTTTGAGGCATAATAAAAAATATTCTCTTCGCACTGTGTCGTAACTCACATTGTCTGTCAAGAACTGATCCGGGATCTTGCCAGAAAGCTTCTTTGTCTCTGGCACTACAATTAGATAGTAATGGGAAATGGGTCCGTACTCCTCGGACGCTTGGGGCAAAAAGAGGCTTATCTTTCCTGCTTGGTTGCACGCATCAGGTGTCACCATCGGCTGTGGAGCTGCCATATGTGTTGTCACTGTTATCTTGGCAGGTGGACGGTAGCTACTGTCTGACGGCACGGCAGTAACATTCACGTTGTACGTCGTAAATGGTGAAAGTTCATTTATCGTTACGGATTCTCGCTCCTGGCTAACTCTAATCTCTTTCGGTTGAAACAGTTGCGTTTGAGTCATGCCATCCGAGTCTACAAATTCTTTGAATGCGTCATAGGTAATCTGCAAAAAAAGTTGGAGCAAGTTTGGTTGAAATAAAAGATTATTAGCACATTTCCCCGTAAAAACAAAAAAAAAATAATAATCCACAATAATGAAATACTACTTTACTCATATAATATTACAAAACATTTTGATGAGCATATTTTGTACAAAATTTCGTAACGACCAAGAACATGATGACGTACCCTATACTCTATCGGATTTAATCTCACTGGTCGAGACCATCTCAGTGTCATACTATGTGTGCTCAAGTCTTCCGCAGTTAAATGCAGTGGCACATCCTCAGGTTTTATTTTCACATTATCTACCACAGCAGAGAGTACACCCAGACCAGATTTTACCTTGGCGCAAACGGCCACCGCATACTGGGAATTTTTCTCCAAATTGATCAAATCTGCAGAGTGGGTGACATGCACTGAAATGACTTGCCAAGTGTCCAGATCTTCCACGGCTGTTGTAGTATAAAAGATTTGATAGCCTATCAAACCTCTAAGCGGCAAACCTTCCCACCAAACCTGATTTATTGGGAGAGAAAAGCCATATTAATAAATTACGTTTTCAAGGCAATATAAAAAGGGTTACCTGTTACCTACATACAAAAATACATACTACGGTCACACCTGTCACTTTTATTATTATTGCTACTACTGCTCCATTTTTTACCATCTTTTCTTTATTACTCACCTCCGCGGTTGAGTCAGAAGTAGCCATTGCTTGAACATTGGTTGGAGCTCGAATCATATCACGGTCTGTTTTAATTTGATGCTTTTCACTTAAAGGACCCTTCCCTTGACTGGTGGCCGCACTCACTTGAACCCAGTAGGTTTGATCTTCTTCAAGTGCGGGAAAGACAGCCTGTTCATCATCCGAATTACAAAATAATATAATATAGAAAATTGCTTAAATAGAAAAGAAATTCGACACCTTTTATTTATAATGCAATAATTTATATGGCGTATGTACCTTCGGCACAGTGACATTTCTTTCCGAAAATACTCCCGTTTTTCTATGAAATACTACATGGTACTTGAGAATCTGACCATTTCGGTGCTCAACCAATGGAGGATCCCAAGTCACAGCAACAACATCCGCCGTTTGGAACCTATGGGAAATGTTTGTTGGGGGACCAGAGGGTGGGCCTTCCGGCGTCGTGTAATACTTCACAGCTTCTTGACCATATCCAATGTGATTACTTGCGGAAACTCGAAATTCGTATTCCACTCCTCTCTCTGTATAATATTTTTTGTAACAAGTTTTATGTACATCAATCAATATTAGGAAGCTCGTGCCATGAAAAAAGGCAGAAAATCCAATGACGAGGAGAAAAAAAGTAAATTATATTATCTGCAGAAAATCAAGTTATAAAAAATCAAGTTAACGTACCGAGTTTCTGGATTTTGTGTTTTTGGATTTTTTGTCCTTCCAAAATAATCTCTTCCATTTGTGTAGTTCTCGGACCATACTTTACTCGGTAGCCTCGTAGCTCACCAAACGTTTGTGTGGGTCTTGACCACTCCAACTCAACAGTAACGCTTGGCTCTGTCGTCAAAACTCTGAAATAATAATAAATTCAATTAATTTTTTTTTCTCCTCCAGCCTCTCGTCATATTTCGGCTGCTCATCCATCTTAATTTTAATCTGCCATGCGAGAAACCATCTTTCAGTCAGATTTAACCCGCAACAATTAGATTTGACGCGTGTGAGAAAAAGTCTATATACCCACATATATTTATATGATTAAGAAAACTTACTTGAATGTAAGGTCTGGCCGAGAAGGAACTCCTCCGGGTGTTTTCACCACCACCTTTTTCGATCTTAATCCATCACCTTTCCGCGTGAGTGCTGCAACTTGTACAGCGTACTTTGTATCTGGTTGCAGATCGGTCACATTGTACCTTCGGACATCTCCATCCAATACGTCAAATCGGAGTGGAGGGTTGAGCAAACTGTCCTCGTCATCTCCAAGCTCTTGGGCGTGAATCTGGTAGCCACGGATCACGCCATGCTTCTCATTCTGATTTGGCGTTTCCCAGTGAACTTGAATGGTTGTCGAGTTGATTGCATTTACGCTCACGTTTTGAGGCTCGCCAGGAACTGTGTGCGTGCAAGGATCAGTGAAATGACTTGAGTTATTAAATGATCTTGCAAAGGTTTGAATGATGCAAGAGGTACATAGTTACTCGGAATAAGAATAATAATAATAATGACGATGATGATGAAGGTGACAACAACGTGAACGAACATACAGGTAAAAATGGTAAATATTATATAGTATTTATAGTATTTATATGATGAATGCTTCAACTACAAACATGTCAGGAATGACAGAACTCCGGTATTGAAAAAGTAGCACAAAACTATACAGACAGAAGTAAATATATGATGAATGCTTCAACTACAAACATGTCAGGAATGACAGAACTCCGGTATTGAAAAAGTAGCACAAAACTATACAGACAGATTATGATGATTATGAGAGTTAATGTTATATACAATAGTGAAACTCTGCGTAGTAGATGGTACATTAATGAAGATTTAATGTTTTATGCATTATTATTATTATTATTATTTTGATGCAGAGGCATATACACATATATATATATAGCCCAGGCGGAAAAAGTCAACAAGTTTATCAGCTTAAAACATATAGAAAGAAATAGAGAAAGTAAATAAGAAATTGGCAATGAAGGACGCAGACAGAATTTGTTATAGAGAACCAGAAGAATTATTATTATATTTATATATTATTATGATGGAGCTTTCGTCATTCCCCTACATTTAAATTATGCTAAAAAAGTAAAGCGCACACAAGCTGCATGTTTATACTATTTACCATATAAATTGCATTTCAAAATGAATTTCCGGCTTCACCCCAAACCTGGTTTGCCATAATAATTAGTAATAAAGTCACTGGAACTTTTGCTAACAAAAGTTAAAACATCTAAAAAGACTGCCTACTAGCTTTCGTCGAAAGAAAATAATTAATTTCAATTTTTTAGTAATTCTAGCATATCGCACCACATATTGCTTAACGTTTTATCAATGAAGATGGCATATATGAAAATTCATTTCAAAATATTATTTTGGCTTAAGAAACCTGTCGAATGTATAATATAGTTATGCGCAATAATATTTTATAGATGATGATATGATGATTATATGATGAGTATAATATGCAAAATGCTAATTAATTTACAAGCAATATAACTAAGTAATATATACATATATAAATATTTTGTTATGATTATGATAAGTTGTATTATATATAAAAGAGTGAGTATTTTTGATACAATCTATAGAGCTTTATATAGACACTATGATAAAGTACATACTTAAATTTATTATTTTTTT
>JAHZMT010003944.1:0-16544 GCA_027743785.1 Sinhomidia bicolor
ATTCGTATTATAAACCATGCAGTTTTCAACGTTTCATGGTCACGATTTCAAATCTGACAATATTTCAATGTTCTCACATCTCACAGGTCCGAAATTAACAAAGCAGTTAATTAATTTAGTTTTTCAAATCGTTTTATTAATAACCAAAAGAAAAAAAAATGAAAAGGAAGCGTAAAAGCCAATGTTTATTACCACATGACATGTATCATTTAAGTTTGTGGTATAGACTATAGATTATTATAGACCCTTTGCCCACCAGAGGTCTATCTCTGTTCAAACGACAAGAACTGAGTAGAGAGAGAGAGAGAGAACGAGAGCTTGTTGAAAGCTTGAGAGCTTATTATCTTGAAAAGTCTAGTCACTTTTTATTCCAAAAAAGATTTACTAAAAAAGCCAATTCATTAGCCAAGATTTTCATCCTCAATTGCTCTCACTGTTGTCATCATTAACCGTCTTCAAATAAAAGATGATACTTTTATCAGCTCAATTTTCTTCATTTTGACCTAGAAAGAAAACCTCAAATTTATGTACAATGTCTATTCATTCGCATCATTCCATCATCATCATCATTACATACACACACATATATATGCAAAGTTATGAATGTGTCATCATGTGTCCCATCACCACCACCACCACATTTTGTTTAATGTAATGTGTGGAGTTAGAGAATTATTAGGAGACAACAGCATCAGCAGCCTGAGCCTGCAGCAAAAACTAATAGTTTCCACCGAGCCAAGTCAAGTAGTACATACATAAACAAGGAGTAAAAAGAAGGGTGAATGGCGCACAATCGTCATTGCTCGTGCAAAAGATGTTGAAGTGAAGTGGAGAAGATGTTAGTAGTAAGTAGTAGTAGTGGCGGCGGTGGTGGTGGTGGTGGTAGTATTAGTAGTAGTAATGGTTTCTCGGTATCAGTATCAACATCCTCCATCCTCCTAATGTCACAAGTAGTCTTGCTTGATGCAAGGGAATGTTTTCCATGAAACGAAATGAGTGCATAGCGTACACTTTTTTCTGTCCTTACAACAACAGGCCCTGAAGTATGTATGTAGTTGTAAATGAGCAAGAAGAGTGACGAGTGACGAAGATGATCTGATGACATTTATGTTTATGTTATGTATATATATATATTATTTTAAAATGTTATTCATTGTTCTGCTATTTAAAAAAAAGTTTGGACGGTGACGGTTGTTGAAATTTAATTGGAATCCTATCCTTGGACCGTCTTTAATAAATATAAAGCTATCATTTGTTGGATATCATCATCATTGAGTTGATAATGCAACTGCACATCTTTCATTGATTATGTATTATGATGCGTGCATCGTGCATTGCCATTTCCTTCAAGTAACGCCTCTTCTTTTTTCTTGACTTTATTTTTAGATGGTGGCATTGGGGGAATGGGTGCTGAACTGGGACCTGGTGACTTGGCCAACCTTCTTGTCAAACTTACCGATAATGCCTTGTCTGGTGCGACGTTCGAAAGGTACGTAGCCAATAGCTAACCAACCACGTTGTCATAAAAATTGAAACAAGCCTATGTACACAAAAAATAGAGGAAATGCATAAAAAACCACAACACATTTTGGGCTCGAGAGAGTGCATTGCAAATTGGATATGAAGACAAGCTCATCATCGTCGTCAGTATTTTTTTTGCGTTGTTGGCAGTCTTTCATTTTTTCCACCATCACCACCACGATCAGCATTTGCTTTATATTTTTTATGCCTCTACCGCGCCGAGACAGTGCACTGGTCGGGAAAAGGAGGTTGGTTTTCAAAGGAGGAGCAAGAAGGAAAAAATGGAGGAAGATGTTACAACACAGAGCTTGATGAGAAAGAGATGCTTGTGTATATAAAGTTCTCTGCGCTTTTACAACTGCTTCACTAAAAGTTGCATTTTTCCGTGGAAAAACATGTCCGAATGCATGTCTTTGCTTAACGTACAAACTGTAAATTTCACAAACAAGATGAAAGGGGAAAGGACTTTTTTTCTCTTTTACTTCTTAATTTAATTATGCCGTGCTAAAAGAAAATATTTTTTTCCTCATAAAAAGCTTTAAAAATCAGACATGATAATAAAGCAATCAGGATACTGGAGCAGAAATGCCTAATGCGATCCAGTTGTGATGGGGATTGTGAAAAAAATGCTCTTGCAGTAAATGTGCACGTGGACAAAAGATTTCCATCTCTATATACTCTTTGCGTTTGTCTGATGATAATGACGATAATAAGCTGAAAGCAATAAAAACTTTTGTGTGTGTAATCGATCTGTAGGGAAAACGTTACAAATACAATGCATTTTTCTGTAGAAAAACCATTGAAATGCTTTGCACATTTTTTTATATTTTAAATGTATTTATTTTTTGTATTAGTCATCACCTTTTTTTACCTGAAGAGCATATATATATTTTTGTGTTTTAAAAATATCCAATCACGAAGGAATTTTTTGAGAGATAACGAAACACACATGTGCGTCCGATTATTCAAGTTGATACAGAGACAGAGAGAGAAGGAAATCGTTAGTGTGGAATTTGACATTTTCAACAAAAATTGTAGACATGTAATAAAAAAGCAGCATAGTATTTTCACATTATTATTATAATTTGATCCGAATATTTTTTTCCTAGTCTTAATGGAAAGAAAATTATATGTGTCGACTTTTTCTCCCTCCATTTTTTTCACGTCTGTTGTTGTAGTAAAAGATTTTGAGATTTTTTTTTCGTCTAGTAGTAGTATTTCGAACCAAGCCGAAAGTCTACCGAGACGAGACTAAGACAGAGACTACGAGAAAATATCAGAGTCAGAGAGAGAGAGTAGCTGTTGTAGCGTGCCAATCTAGATTTTAAAGCGAACGTGGCAAAGTGGCGGGCGCAAGAAAATTATAAAACTTTTTACATATGATTAGATGAAATTTTTCAGTAGATATGATAGGGGAGACACTTACTGAATAACGTGCTAAAGAAATTCTCTACAGAGAGGGCAAAAACAAATAATATTGCTGCTGCTGCTGTTGCATAATAATGATGTTTAGTTTAGTGCAGTATTGATGATGATGGTCGTACAGAGTATGCACCAGAGAGGAAGAGTAGAAGACAAACCAAGAAAGTATCGAGTTTTGAAGAGCTGAGGTTTTAAAAAAGGGCAAAGACTTCTTTTGGAGCTAAGTTTAGAACTTCCTAATTTAGCAACGCATCATGATAATGACGATATGATGATGATGGTGGAAATACTTAATGCTCTAATACTCGCTCCTCTTTCTAGTCCTACATTATGTAGTTATTAGTGTGCATCTTTTTTTTCCTTACAAGATTACATATTATCTATCTACAAACAAACATGTAGCACATCAGCAACGTGCATCAACGACACTCGTAAAAAGCGGGGTAGAGTGACACAAACGAGACAAGATTTCAAGAGTTCAAAAAATAAATATATTATTACGCTTATTAGGGAGACACGGCTACTTTTTGACATGATATGAGGCTACATTTTTGGCAACCAGCTCACTTTATGATTTGCACCCCAAGACTGAAAATGTAAGACAGACTAAAAAAACTTGCATCTTTGTCTTTGTGTTTTCTCAACAATGTTTGAATCACAATCTCCAGAGGCGAAAATTCGCTGACATGATAATACTGACAATAAAAAATTGTATCTTGTAAAAGTAGCATAACCTTTGTAACTGTAAAACGGTAAGAATATAATAGTTGTGTTACTTTTTTTTGCTTGCAGGAGGGCAGCCGCTCGTGGTGTCTTGGATGCATTCAAGCAGAGTTGCTTTGCTGAAGAGGACACGATGAATGTGATTGCTGTCATTGAGCAGCTCGTCAATGACCAGGGTAAGTATGTAAATAGTCAAGTGTGTGCTTTATTATGTTACGGTGTGAACTCAACACTGCACTGCTGGCTTGCACAAAGGCCAAAGGGTGGAAAAACTAACAACTAAACGGCTGATAAAACAAGACGAAAAAAAAATCATTGCATAGTTCATTTTGGCATAATATGTTTTTGCTTATGCAGCAGCATCCTAGTGTCCATTGTTACTAAAAGTTGTGCAATTTGTTGAACACACTTCCTGCACAACAGTTTTAGTTATCCTCATTGCAGTCATTCATACCATCGTGTTGTTATTTAATCTGCATGCTAGTGGGTGCTGCGTTGGTTGATTAGCTTTACAGTATTATTTTTTTGATGTGTTGCTGTCTGATGTTTGTCTGTGTGATACTTTTCACTTTTTTTGACTCGTGTCGTCGTGTCCGGTGACAGTTTTATTTTACATCCTGTGTGTAGCAACCACGTGTGCGCTATGTAATAAATAATAAACGAGAAATGTTTGCTCCACAAAAAACATGACACACGCTCTTTTCTCAAGAAAAATGGGGGAATTTAAGCTTGAGCAGCAGTGTTCTCACAATAAATTAAAACATGGAGGAAAGGATATAACGTGCAGTTTAGTTATTATTATTATTATTACTGTGTATCTTCCATATGCTCATTATCATGCACGTTTTTTCCCCTTCTTTCTGCTCTGCGACTTTTCTGACAGCATTCTAGCATGTTACAGGAAAAGGCTCAATAATATTTTCCATATGAGTTCAAAGACATCACCAAAAACGTCTGGAAATTCAATATGCGTATTTACTTGATGAGGAGGAGAATGCAATGATAATAATTTTAAAAAAGAAAACGCATGTGATACTACTACTACTACTACTACTCTGCAATCATCTAATGATAGTCATTATACGAACGTGTGATATTAAGACAAAGATTTCAGTGTTTTTTCTTCTTCTTCGTCTCGTAAATCGTTTATTATAGAACACTATTTGATAATGAAATGATGTCGACATTTAGTGCATTCTTGAATGCTCACTTTTTTTCTTTCCATCATCATCCACCCTTCCACATGTATACTTTTGTTGATGGTGTTAGTTTTTTGGTTTATCAATTTCATAATCCAAATAATAATCGCTATCGCTGCTACTGGATGTATTTATGTATGTGTGTGTATAATGTATACTACCATATAATGTTATAGCTGCATTGAAGCAGCTGTATTGTTGGGTTTAAAAGTTGCCCGCATATGGTTGCCATTTGTTATCCATTTTAAAAGTTTTCCCTTTCGTTTTGTGACATTGTGTCGTGTCCCTTCTACCTAACGGGAAAATATGTTCCTCCTCTTTGCCAAACAATCTGCTGCAGGGTACGTACAGCATGGTAGTAGTAGTGGTAGCAGTAATAGCCCAAGCCTTTTTTTCTTTAGTTCCTTTCCCTTCGTCCGTGTTCGTTACTGCTCAGCATCGTCATTAGTTATAAGCAAAAAAGAAACTGCCTTACAACGTTACAAAAAGTAGGGGACATCAGCGGGTCAAAACTCAGTTTGGTACAATGGCCATTATCATCATCTACATTTTTTTTCCAAATCCTCCTCTTCTCTCTCTCTCTCTCTCGCTCCCTACAATGAACAGCGGTAATACCTACTATTAACTGCCTGGATTGTTGTCATGTTGATGACGACGTTAGTTGAGAAAAAAAGTAGCATAGGGTCGACTGGGTTTTGCTACTGATGGCATTATCATTTCATCGTCATCATTTTCATGATCACATACAGCTTCACCAATTCCTACAGTAAAAGTCGTTTTCAGTGTGCACACACATTCATGAATAGTTCCAGATATAGAAGAAGAAGAAGCAGCAGCACTTTTGTCGGTTTCTCTCTCTCTCTCTCTCTCTCTACTTTACTAAATATGTTGAACAAATGGGTACTACAGTTGTACTACCAACTTTATGGCAGGCTGCGAACGAATGAAGGGAGCAGAGACGAGTTGATGGTGATCGTGTTCAGCTTGCTACAACAACTTTTTTTTTTTTTAAAAAAACGACAGGTGTGTTCCTTCATGGTAAGCGTGAGCAATATTGTACCAATACTTTACGCTGTACAGTGGTGATGCGATATTATATTTTTATGACGGCTCTCTGGTTTCTCTGGGTTTTAAGCAGCACGAGCCAAGCAATTCCGTAATGAATTTTCTTTCTCTCTGTACGTACATGGCCATTTTTACTACGTGGACTTGAATGGTGGTGAGTAGAGATTCCTAAAGGGAAGGAGAGTGAGTGAGAGATAGATAAAAGCAGAGAGAGAAAAAATAAATACTCGTGCACTTGGGCACGAGCTACTTCATATTTAACCAGGGTAGAAAAACGTTATGTTACCCTGCTGCTGTTCAGTATTTATGCCTTATGCATTTCTCTCTCTCTCTCTCTCTCTCTCTTCTGGTGACGGATGGATAGTGTAAAAAAGGTAAAAACGGGAGATGATTGAACAGGAAAGATAGTCAACTTTTTATTCTCTCAAGTAATGCGAGAGCTACTTTTCTTCTAAGCACGCCACACATGTAGTAGGTATTATGCATTTGAGAAAAAATATTACGCGCACATGTGCGCGTCTCAAGTTGTATAATATAAATTCTTATTAATCCATCTCCCTCTTCTTCTTCTTCTGTATACTTGATATACTGCAACACTATGATGGAGGAAGAAGAAGAATACTATTTTTAAAAAGGGAAGCTCTCGTGCTCTTATTCATTCTTCTTTTGGCTTTTTTTTAATATTTACAACGACGGGAAACACACTTGAATGCTATTACTACTACTAATACTACGTATTCGGAACGGGTATAATAATAATAATAATAAAGTAACAGAGTTATTTGTGCAAAGTTATAAATATAATATGTATATATTATATTCTCTTGTAAATAACCAAGTTGAATGGCATTATGAAAATGAACAGCAAAAGAGGGAGAGAGAGTGAGAGGGGGAATGACAGCAAAACGAACGAGAGATATGTGTACAGCGTTTTCTTTCTGTACTGCTGTTACTAGTTTTGCTGTTATAGGAAATAACGCGGATGAGGGTGGCGTGGCAATGTTGGCATGTTATGTACATACTGTTACTGGAAATTGTGATTATATAGGTACATGCTATACTTTGTTTCGTTATATAACTTTAGAATGTATTTTGTATCGACTAGAGTTTCATAATATTTCCAGTAAAAACTCGATCGTTGTTCAGTCAGTTTTGTAGTAGAAGTAGTAGTAATAGTAGTAGTAACAGTGCCGGCTTGCTTCCTCTTTTTTTTCCTGTGTACTGCGGCAGATTACATTCATTCGCTCAATGATTTTACTCCACCACCACCACCACCACCGCTGCTCCTCCACTCCACCGCCACCGAGAAAAGAAATGAGGCAGATGCACATATAATATACATATTATGGCATACTCCATTTCCACTTTCCACCATCATCGCCATCATCATCCTCCTTCTTCGTCGTCTTCTTCTAGCAAAGCAATCTTTTCAATTCAACGGCATACGGTGGTGGTGGTGGTGGCGATGGTATGTTGTTTGTAAGTATATGTTTGTACCTAAATGCAAAGCTCGTTTTTTTCCTTCTTCTTTAACACTGGACATGCTTGCTCCTGTAAGGAAATAAAGTTAAAAAACACTCTGCACTTTTTCTATCGATCAACCAACCAATAAAAAGAGAAAGGAAACAGCCAGCAAGTAAAAACTTTTTTTTTTTGGACTGACCGTGTGTATATAACTATTTTTTATATAATATTTAGCTCTTCTCTACTACTTTTTCATGAAAAACATGGTCGTTTCGTTGATCGTCATCATCGGGGTGAAGGAGAAGAGGGAGAGTATATAGAGTTGAGATATAGAAAGCACCATAGTCACCACCACCACCACCACATATTTTGATGTTAGGTTCATTTTACGTTTTCACTACCACCGTAAATATATGCATACCTAATATAGAATGTGCGGAGCATAGATTGTAAATTGTTGAAGATGGAATTTTTACTACTACTGCAGCAGCAGCAGCAGCGGTGGTGGTGGTGGTGGTGGTGGAGTGGTCTTTGGTGTCGGTTCACTATTCGGAACTCGGAGTAAACCGACCAACAAAGTCTATACATTTCTTACTTTGTCTTCCTCTTTTTTCTTCTCCCTCGTTATAGAGAAGAGAAATAAAGATAGGAAAATGTAAAAGAAGGAACTCACTGAGCGCCATCACTTTTTTCTTGCTTGCTGCTATATAATCTTCAATCTCCCTCCAAAGCCCAAATTACTGTAGAGGTATGCAGCAGTTGTATTAGTATTAGTAGTAGTCGTAGTAGTCGTAGTGAGGAGTGGAAAATGCATTATGCATACTTTACTACTACGACACATCCCCCTTTTTTCCTAAAAAAATTCCGTTATATTATAGTCGTCTTTTTATGCATGAAACTCTTCATATAAAAAGAAGAAGAAGAAAAAAACTACAGTTCTATATAGACATACAAACTAAAAGTCTATCTTATATGATGATACACTTTTACCAAGAAAAAAAATTTCTTCTTTCATGGAAACTTTTACTACTACAGTTAAATATATACTTATCCTACTTTACCATCATGCCATGTCGCCAACATTATGCTCGTTGTCGTCGTCCTTTTCTTGGTGATATGCCAACTGCTTACACACCACATTGCCGAAAGATATCGCATCGTTGTATTTTTTTCTGTAAAAAAATAATACTAAACTGTTGTTGTAAGTCAGGAGCCGTTGTTGTTGTTGTTGTTGTTACTGCTGCTGCTGTTCTGTTTGCCGTTTCGTTCATGTTACTCCAGTCAGCTCTAGACTGTTATCGTTTTCATGGTTTTCTTCATCAACAACACCATCATCATTATCAAGACTGTATATATAGTAGACTTTTACGTAGTTCACTCAGTTCATTTACCTTAATTTTATGTCAACGAGGAAGGGAGAGAGAGAGAGAGAGGGTCTAAAGGTAAACTTTATTATGCTACTCTTAAATCAATCACCGTTGTTGTTGTTGCTGCTGCTGCTCTCTGCTACACTGCAAGAAGAAAAGTATGCACAAATAAAAAAATATGAATCTAGTAAAAAAAATATTTTTTTTTTCACCCTTTTTTCGTGTAACTGTTATTATTATGATTGTAAAGATGATGGTTTTTTGCATGCCAAAACAAATCTAGTGAATAAAAATGCTCTCAAAAAAACTATCAACTGTATATACTGCATACTTGTGTAAGGTACAGTGGAGAGGGTTAATGTTCATTTCATTTTTTTATTTGCCCACTTTGTTTGTGCGAGTTTGGGAGCAGTCCTCTTGTTTATCGCTTTTTGCATGGTTGACGTTTTGACGGTGCTGTTGTTGTTGTTGTGTGCATTTTCATGAAAGAACGATACAGAATACTTACTACGTAAAAATAGCAAGTATAACGTTGCTGCGAGACTCTAGTTAAGATTATAATCGTTTAACCGCTGGAAGAAAAGGGAGAAAGCTTTACGAAAAGGAAATTGGTGCTTGTCTGTAACTACTTTGGTACTTTACATTACTTGAATTCTCTCTTTTTTTATCATGATTATAATAGAAAATGACAAGTTGAATCAAAAAAAGTATACAGTCGACACTCAGGCAATCGGTGATGGTGGTGGTGGAAGTAAAAATGGTAAAAGTAAGCAGCTTTCAAGAATTTTTCCATTTTGTCTTGTATAGGATTTTTTTTGAAAAAAAAATAGAATTTTGATGGTTTTCTCGTGACAATGTAACTTTTTAATTTTGCTTTTAGCTGCTGTTAGCTGTGAAAGCACTAGTCCCAATCCAAATAGTATAGGATTTTTTTTGAAAAAAAATAGAATTTTGATGGTTTTCTCGTGACAATGTAACTTTTTAATTTTGCTTTTAGCTGCTGTTAGCTGTGAAAGCACTAGTCCCAATCCAAATCTCTATCAAACGCTTTGCTGTGCGGTTTTTTTCCCTTGCAGACTTATTTTTTTTACAACTTCCTCTCGATTTTATCACCAGCTTATTAGCATAACTGAAATTTTTTTGAGAAAAGCGCCTTCTCATCATATTATTAATAATAATAATATTTCCACTAAATGGAGAACGCATTTACTGGAATGGGGAAATGGAATTTTTTCGGGAGGAAAGAAATGGTAGTAGAAGAAGAAGAAGAGAAAAAGCCAGTGAAACCATTTTTCTTTCTCTCTATTCTGTTTATCATCACTTTTATGATTGCATTATTATGATAAAACGTTTCTTGATAGTAATATTTTTAATAATAATGCAATATTTGTGTTATATGAAACCCACGTATATGAGTCTAGTAGAAAGTTAAACGACCCTACTTATTTCTACGTATTTATTTTATTAGTCACGTTCTCTTTTTTTTGGCTCAGTTTAAAAAGTTAAATTGAAAGCAAGCAGCCATCATTATTATCAGCAGGTAGTAGTAGTAGTAGCAGTATCATGATGATGATCATTATGAAAGTTGTTATAAAAATAAAATGATGCCACATACTTTAACATAACGAAGAAAAGTGTCAAGTAAAATATTCACTGTTCAAGGAAGAGAAAAAAAAGTAAACGAGTTACGTATGGTTGGTTGGATGGAGCATGTCAGTTGTCGTTGTTGTTTTGCACAATAATCATCGTTGAGCTTGCTAGTCGTAGTAGTAAAAGTAGTAAAAACGTAAAAATATATTATTCAACAAAAAGGAAAATAATGACAGAGCAGAAGTCATCATGATGATATTAGGTAAGTTGTAGGAATGTTGGAAGCGCGTAAAGTATTAAAGTGTAGACAGGAAGTACTTGCTTTATAGAAGGGAGAGAGAGAGAGAGAGAGAAAGAGGAGTGAGTATAAATAAAAAAAAGTAGACATGAGACATGATCGTGTGCAGTATATGAAAGAAGAAAAAGAAAATCGCATACTATTTACTACTAATATTACTACTACTT
Organism: Sinhomidia bicolor; assembly: GCA_027743785.1. Classification (NCBI taxonomy): domain Eukaryota; kingdom Metazoa; phylum Arthropoda; class Collembola; order Entomobryomorpha; family Entomobryidae; genus Sinhomidia; species Sinhomidia bicolor. Next base: position 10,817 of record JAHZMT010003944.1, read on the forward strand.
CTTCAACTTGAATAGCTAGACTGAGACTGAATTTCTTACTGGCGTTTTTTTTTGCATGTCATATGCTTATAATAAGCCGACAACCTTACCTACCAAACAATTTCGTCTTTTTACTACAACAACGACGGTGGCGTGGTGGCGGGCGGCTACTCTATTTCTAGTGTGTTCTACGTAGATAGGTACATGGTGCATGCATCAAGGCTTAAAACGAAGAGGAGGAGGAGGTGGACAAGTTCGTCGTCCGTCAATGTCCTAGGCGCTAGAGCCGCTGCTGCTGCTAGTAGTAGTAAAAGTTGTAGTAGTATTATTGGTAGGGTAGTTGTAGTAAAAGCAAGAAAAAGTGAAAGGAAAAGAAGTATGACGTAACCAAGTGGTTATGGTTCATGTTCATACAGTTTCATTTCATCATACACACACACACACACTTTGTTTGCTGCTGAGCTATGTTGCTGCTGCTGCTGCTGTTGTTGGTGTGCTGGCTCGACAGGGCAGCAGCAGTGAGTAGAATACAACTGCTATGTATGTAGGTACTGAATATTTTATCGTTTTCCTCATGATGATACATACAACCAACCATTTGGAAAAAAACTTTTTATTTTTTTTTGAGATTTTTTTGCTGAAATTGTCAACATTTAAATTTTGAAGGGATTCAAAAGTTGTGTAGCTGTGCGTGTATTTGGATGGAAATAGAATTTTGTATTTACTTATTACTACCAAGGGGTTATCGATGACAAAGTCAGCGAATGCAAATGTTTAGATTATGCTGATGTTCGTTTGCTACGTGACCTTTGCTGTTGTACGTACATATGTAACGTACTAATATTTTCTGTATAAATTATTACGCAAATGCAGTTGCTTATTTATGAGTGCACATGAGTTATTATTGTTATTTTTTTGAGTTGAAAGTTTACATTGTATTATTATAACCTACACTACATATAAACTTTTTGACTCTTGTCGACGTAAAATGGCATTCTTCAGCAGGCAGTTTTTTTTAAAAAGAGAGAGAAAAAAAACTTTTTTTGTTGTTGGTGTGGGCAGAAAGTGTATCTACAAGGGAGAAAGACGAGATTGGAAGCAATGCTGGCTGAGGAGGTTTGTAAAAACGAAAAACTATGTGAAAAAGTAGCGGCAGCGGTTCATTTTTACGACTGGAGGTTTCATTGTGAAATTTGAGCATGCGACTCTGAAAATTTGTAAATTTATGAGGACGGACAACTAAACAGACTGACATGAAAAATTAAAAAAGTGCACCGCACGACGCGATGGGGAAAAGGGGAAATAATATATGCACGGAGATGGCTCATGTTATGTTGTTGCAGTGCCTATGTAGTGAGAGTTTGGGTTCCGTAATCATAGAGAATGCAGCAGAAGCAAGCAAGGCACAAACACAAACCGCGTCGATTGTATTGTGTGTGTGTGTGTGTGGAAGGCAGCAGAGTCAACTAAACCATTTTACTCTTTTTTTTCTCTTTCTCGTGTGCCTGATTACGTATATGTATTTTCACCATGATCATCATCATCATCGTCTTGGTTTGTAGTAGTTGTGGCACGACGGCACAAGCCTATCACGGTACCATACTCAACCGAAAAAGTAGAGAAGGAGATGAGGAAAAAAAAGACTATCACCACACCACCGTATATATGAGAAACAACATTCCGTATTAACCGTTGCACGAATAGTCGACGTAAAATGTACTATTGTTAAAAGGGACATGTCGAAATAAATATACATGATGTAATATGGCCTAGCTAAGAAGAAAAGATATAAAATGTTTATTTATACAATACACTTTAGTGCATCCAGCAGCAGCAACAGCAGCAACATGGCAGTAAAGAGAATCCAGAGAGAGAGAGAGAGAGAAGAGAAACATTTTTTTAGGGGGAATAGGCATTCAAATAATAGGTATTAACAGGCACATATATACCTAAGTATGGATGCAGTAAAATGGTGTGTGTGTGTGTACTCACAAAGCACTTTTCTAATAATATATAAAAAAGTAGATGAGTGAGTCTGAGTGAGTCGTCGTAGTATTTTGCCGAAATGGGCGGAGTCTCTCGTACAACCGTTGTAGTAAAAAAAAGAATGGATAATGGAGTAAATCTTTTTTTTCCTCTCTCTCTCTCTCTCTCACTCTCTAGCTTGCTATCTCTCTTTCACATAAACTCCATTGCTTGCTGCTGCTGCTGCTGCTGTGTAATAATAAGTAAGCAACGTAACGATGTTTTCGAGCGAGCAGCAAAGGAGCGGGGGTTGCCACACCGGATCCCGGAATCCCTTTTTAGATAAACGGGGTATATATTGTATATGCAATTGAGGCAAGTACACACAAACAGGGAGAGAGAATCAAGTTTATAATGCAGAGTCGGAACAATATCGCGTCGTAGTAGCTGTAGTAGCAGCAGCCTTAGCAGCAGCCGAGTTGTTTGGTGGTGCGAGTAGCAGTTGTTATTCTCTCTCTCTCGCTCTTTCTTTCCAAAGGAAGAAAAAAACTCTCTTTTCGTCTAAACTATATTGTTATTATTCTCCAGAAAAAGGTGCACTATGTGCACTACATCTTCTTCACGACATGGGTCTCTCTCTCTCTGTGTATGTACACAATACAGAAGAAAAAAAAACAGTAGTGTGGAAACGAGAATACGTTGGTTGTGGTGGTGGTGTAACAGCAAGACAAACGGTGCAATGATAGTAGTACGGTATAGTAGTAGTTTGTAGTAGCCGTCGTAGTAGTGGTGGTGTGTGTGTGTGTGTGTTATGATGATGGTGGTGGAGAGGAGACATCTGAGTATTAAAAGAAGGCAGAGTATCTCTCTCTCTCTCAAACAATCTTTCTCAAAGTTGATTTTCTTCCCCGTCTCTCCCCCTTCTTCTTTCACAAGAATTGTGGTGGTGGTGGTGACGAGTACACACACAGTCAACTCGCCCTTTTTTCCCTAATAATAAAACTTTATATTTTTTACCTGCTGCTGTTGCTGCTACCAGAGTGGTGCTGTTTATTTATCAAAAAAATTGAGAGAAAAACACATCATCATTGACTATTATAATACCGAGTGTTTCTCTTTGAGATTTTGTTAGTGTGCTTAGTGTCAGCTTAGTCTACTGTGCCAGACCTCTTGAATGTGACATTTTTTTCATTAAAGAGAGAGAGTAAAGCTAAAATAAAAAAGTGTGCCTTTTTGACTCGATCTTGTTTTTGGCGGCTAGACCAACTTACAAAGTTGGTCATTTACTCTATTATTCGCAATGATGCAGTTAAAGAGAAACAATGACAGCAGTGCTGGCGGGGATAACTGTCCTGGCAGTAATAATCCTTCCCGAAACAACTTTAATCATCGCAAGTTGAGACGAAAGATGAGCACTGTGGACTGGGGACAAATGAGTCATGTTGATGGAGTGACATGAGAAAAAAAAGTGAGAAGTGGATCTTTTTTTCTGCATCAGCCTTTTTTGTGCGTTGTGTGAATTACATGATGCTTGGGTACATACAACATCATCAGCATCATCATCATCTGTGTGTAGTTTCTGCCGTTTTGAGTACCAGGACGTACTTTAATGCTGCGTCCATCCATCCATCCATTTTATGAATGAACTGTCATCCGTCATCGTCAGCAATATTGGAAATTGGGATTACATTACATATTTTCCCTGCTCCTTCTTCTCCTCATACGCACACACACACACACACTCTCTCTCTCTGTCTGTCTCTGTCTCTCTTGCAATCAAAAAAAAATGTGAGCCTGACGAGCGTACAGGAAGTACTTAAAAACCAATGTGGACTACGACAACGACTGTGTGTTGGTGTTGGAGGAGTGAGTAATTCAAGATGGGATCCTAATCGTAATGGAAGGAAGCATAGGGGATGGATGGTGATGATGAAGCACAAGGTGAAGTGTGTTGGTGTGGAGCAGTGAGTAATTCAAGATGGGATCCTAATCGTAATGGAAGGAAGCATAGGGGATGGATGGTGATGATGAAGCACAAGGTGAAAAAGTCGAAAAAAGAAATACCAAGGATGTTGGGATGATTTTTTGTCTGTCTCTTGCGGTGAGAACATAATTCCAAAGGCTTTACAATGAAATATTGCATACGTATTTTGTAGCGGGTTTTGTAACGACAGAGAGAAAAGGAACAATTTTTTGTTTCTTCAGATGAAAAGGGGGAAGAGGAAAAAAAAATATAATATATTTTTACACAGGGAAACTTGTATATAATGGCATTTTGCTTGTGGCTCTTCTTCTTCTTCTTCTTCGTCTTCTCGGAAATGGTACATGTTTTTCCGTAACGGGCTCACAATACCTCCTTTCCCGTTCCTCTCTTGGAGAGAGAGAGAGAGAGAGCGAGCGAAGCCTCAAGAAGAGAACATTATAAAAAGTCGTTGTTCCTTGTTGGTTCATCGTAGTAGTATTTTCTTTATTGTCGTTGTCCTCCTCCTCCTCTCGTCGTCGTCGTAGTAGTAAGTAGTAAGAAATAGTCGTAGTAAACGTAGTAGTAGTTTGTAGAGAAAAAATATTACCGTAGCAGCAGCAGCAGCAGCAGCGGCAGGCAGAGCAGCAGAAGACGAGAAAAAGAAGCAAAGAGCCGCACACCATTCTGTCTATCGATCGTCTACTGAAAATGCTGCGGCGGAGAAGTGCAGTTGCGCACAACAACATCATCATCATCAGACTCTCTCTCTCTCTCTCTCTCTCTCTGAGAAATGAAGAGAGAAAAGAGAGAGAGAGAGAAAAAAAAACTTTACTACAAAACTATACTTCTCTCTCTCTCTCTTTCAGTCTCTTTTTGCTGCTGCTGTAGTGTCACTGCCTTGTCTTGTCCTCCACTCATTCTGCTGATACTTGAATAATACAATGCCGCCGCTGCTGTTTTTACATGGACCCTTCTATCTGATATTCTATCATATTTTTTTTCCAGTTTAGAGATTTAGAAGGTATGCATGTCGTGCACTTGGTGTAACCGCTCACTAGAATGTTGGTGGTGGTGGTGGTAGTAGTGTGGACGATGCTATGCTGTTGATGATCATCATCCTGATAATAATAGTACATGATCCCTTTTTAGGATGCTCATTGCTCTGGCTGGCTTCATTTGAAAATAAAATATACATACATACATAAATTGAACAATTTCATTTTTTTCCCTTTTTCATCTGCTTTGGAAAAAGAATTAGAAAAAAATGCTGGATTTTTTTGTATACTTGCACAAGTACACGGCATACTGTAATAGATATATACACAGATGCATAAAAAATATGTAAATAATATATTATTATTAGAACTACACATAACTATACGTAGTTTTACCCTGAATACCTACACACAGGCATTCCATATTGCTCTGTTTTTTTCTCTCTTCTTCTTCTTCTTTTCTTTCTCGATTGTGTGGAAAAAAAAGAGTGGTCGATGAGGATGCCTGAAAAAAAACCTTGTTCTTGTTCACTTGTTTGAGAGAGAAGGGAAGAGCCCTGTGTGTGTTGCGTTACTCAATCGTCGTCGTCGTACTCTTCGTTCTTTCTTTCCTTTGCCATCATCATCATCATTATGATCGTCGTTCTCTCTCTCTCTTCTCTTCTCTTCTCTTCATCCGCTCCCTCTTTTTCTCATTCTCCATAATATTGTATCTAGAGTGTATATTATGTAAAGAATACAGACAAAATAAAAATATAACATGCTGCACATGTACATATACATGCATATTTTATATGTGAGGAGTATAAAAGATCCAAGTTTTTTT